>JAAAKG020201269.1:0-29916 GCA_010014905.2 Druon quercuslanigerum | reverse complement strand
GAATTAATTTATATTCACATTTAATCAATTAAAACTGTTTTTATTTTAATCAGAAATCTTCAATTTTAAAAGCTTCTGATTTTTAAATGTCTTATTTTTAATGTCTTAAGATTCTTGAAATTGAAATCTACGCTTAAAAATTAAAAATCTAAAAGGGAAAAGATTTAAAGTTAATTTTCGAATTACGCATTCTAAACTGAATGATATCATAATTGAATCTCCATAATTTGAGTCTTGAATCCTTTTTCAATCTTAAAAAATACTAATATTTAAGAGAAAAAAATATCCTCTTCACTGGAAATAAACATAATAAACTGAAATGTCTATCAAAAAACTGATTTCAAATAAAAGAGCGTGTTATTCTATTTAATATTGCAATTTAAAAAAAAATTAACTACGCTCTTCAAAAAAATTTCCTGACATTTCCAGGTATTTCAAGGTATATACAAAATTTCTTGACAATTCCAGGTTTTCCAGGCAGGGTAGAACCCCGTTTGAAATTTTAAAGTACAATTAAATTTTAAAAATCATGAATTAATTTATATTCACATTTAATCAATTAAAACTGTTTTTATTTTAATCAGAAATCTTCAATTTTAAAAGCTTCTTATTTTTAAATGTCTTATTTTTAATGCCTTAAGATTCTTGAAATTGAAATCTACGTTTAAAAATTAAAAATCTAAAAGGGAAAAGATTGAAATTGTATTTTCGAATTGCGAATTCTAAACTGAATGATATCATAACTGACTCTCCATAATTCGAGTCTTGAATCCTTTTTCAATCTTAAAAAATAGAGCAATATTTAAGAGAAAAAGAAAGAAAAAATACCCTCTGTGTGTCTTGATACGCTCGCATCAGGAGTCTGATGAGATGATGAATTGCTCCGTGTTCGCGCAGAGGTGCGTGATTTGCATTGCACAGGGCCAGATTTCGAATCAATCCGATGACGGCCTTGACCAGAGGCCACCTGGAAGGTGGATGAAGAAGCTTCACAATCACTTGAATGCCGTAGTTTGAGCGCACCGCATTTTGTGCCATTTCTGCCTCTTGATGGCGAGACGTCAAGTGACGTAGAGCACAGACGGCTGGTTCTGTGATTTCTTCTCGGTCTCCTGCATTCACAATTGTGCGAACGAGCGCGTCCACTCCTCCAACTTGACAAACCGTTTCCTAGAAGAAAAAGACATTTTGTTTTTCATTTTTACGAGCCCACTTTTTATTTTCCCTGACTCAATTTTTATCCAGGAAATATGAGACTTCTAACAAAGATAAATTTTAAATTCAAAAGAACGAATTTTCTACTTAAAAGAACGAATATTCTAGACAACTTTTCAACAAAATAATTGGTCGATTTTTCAAACAAAGTAGATTAAATTTAACAAAAAAAAGCAGTTGCAATTTCATCCAAATAACAATTGAATTTTCTACAAAAGAATTGAATTTCCAAACCCAAAATATTTGAATTTTCAACAAAAAATTTACCTTAGAATCAAATAGTTCAACTTTATACCAAAATAGTTGAATTTTCAAACAAAAAGAAAATTAAATTTTAACAAAGAAACAACACAAAAAAGATGTAATTTTTAATCAAATAGTTGAATTTCCAAAACAAATTGAATTGAATTTCCGACCAAAAATATTAATTTTAAAGAGAATAGTTAAATTTTTATCATAATAGTTTCTGTTTAACCAACTCTTATAATTTTACCCTATAAATATGAATTTTAAATCAAATGAAAACCTAAAACCAAAACTTCAACAAAGCACGGTTGAAATTTCAACCCAATAGTTGAATTTTCTACCAAAAAAATGAATTTTCCACTAAAAAAATACATTTTAACAAAAAAATTTAATTTGCAACAAAATCCAGAAGGGTAAATTTTCTATACAAGAGGACAACGCTTCTATAAAAAAAATACGAATATTCTATTAGAAAAGACGTCTTTTCAACAAAATATTAAATTTTCAATCAAAAGAGGTAAATTATGAAACATAAATATACCAGTAGACTTTTCAAATAAAAGTAATTAATTTGCCAAAAAAATATTATTACTTTTCTGCAATAAAAGATGAATTTTTAATCAAACAGATGAATTTTGATTAAAAAAATGTTACAACAATTTCATTTGAAAAAAAAATTCCAAGATTAAATGACAAAATTTCAACAAAGCAGCTAAATTTTACCAGAATTCTTGATCTTTTAACCCGCAAAAGTAAATTAAAAAAAAAATCTAAACAAAAAAATTGTAATTACATCCAAATAATTGAATTTTCTACAAAATAATTGAACTTTCATACCCCAAATTTTTATTTGAGTTTACAACATAAGATTTAACTTATAATCAAATAGTTTAATTTTCTACCAAAGTAGCCGGATTTTCAAGCAAAAAAAAATCCATTGAGAAAAGACTTAATTTTCAACTATTTATTAGTTGAATTACCAAAACAAAAGGACGAATTTTAAAAAAAACAGTTGAATGTTTGACCAAAAAGAATAAAAAATTTTCAACAGAATAGTTGCTTTATTAAACAAATTTTTCAATTTTTAACCTACAAATATGAATTTTCAACCAAATGGTCGAATTTTTAAACAAAAAAGATTAAACTTCAAATATAAATATAAATAAATGTAAATAAAAGGAATTACCTTTTCAACCAAATAATATTACTTTTCTACAATAGAAGTTGAATTTTCAATCCAAAAGAACGAATTTTTAATGAAACAAGATGAACTTTGATAAAAAAAATGTAAAAAAAATTTAATTAAAAAAAAAAGATTTAATTTATAACAAAAATTTGAATTTACAAGATTAAAGGACGAATTTTCAACAAAACATTTGAATTTTAACCGGATTCTTGATCTTTTAACCCACAGAAGTAAATTCTAAATAAAAAAATTGCAAATTCATCCACATAATTGAATTTTGTAAAAAATAATTGAACTTTTAAACCCCAAAATTTGTATTCGAATTTTCAACATAAGATTTAACTTAGAATCAAATAGTTGAATTTTCTATCAAAGTAGTTGGATTTTCAAGCAAAAAAAAATTCCATTAAAAAATATGTAATTTTGAACCAAATAGTTGAATTTCCAAGACAAAGGGCGAATTTTCAATAAAAAAGTTTTATTTTCGACCAAAAAGAATTATTTTTGAGAAAACACTTAAATTTTCAACTAAATAGTTGCTTTTTTAACAAAAATGTTCAGCTTTTAACCTACAAATATTAATATTCAACCAAATGGTCGAATTTTCAAACAAAAAAGATTAAACTTCAACATTGCAATTTCGACCAAATAATTGAATTTCCAAACCCCAAATACTTTAATTTTCAACAAAAATTTAACGTAGAATCAAACAGTTTCAGTTTTTACCAAAATAATAGAACTTTCAAGTAACAAAAATATATTTTAAAAAAAAGTGCAATTTGCAACAAAATCCAGAAGGACGAATTTTCTATGCAAAAGGAAGATGCTTATTTCCAAAAAGACGAACATTCTATTAGAAAAGACGTTTTTTCAACAAAATATTAAATTTTCAACCAAAAGAGGTAAATTTTCAATCATGAATTCAAAAGGACGAATTTTCAACAAAACATATGAATTTTTATTTTAAAAAATGTAAAAAAATATTTAATTTTCAACCAAGTAGTTCAACAAAAAAGTTAAATTTCAATCAAGCAGCTTAATTTTCTAACAAAATAATTGAAATCTCACATAAAAAGATTAATGTTTAACAACCGAAATCAAATTGTAATTAAATATTTAATTTTTAACCAAATAGTTAAATTTCCAAGACAAAAGTACGACTTTTCATCAAAACAGTTAAATTTTCGATCAAGAATATAACTTTTTAACAAAATAGTTTAATTTTCAACAAAATAGTTGCTGTTTTAAACCAAATTTTTTATCTTTCAAAATTTATTCAAAAAAATTTATAAAGTTTCAATCAAGCGTTTATATCTTTTTAATCTTTCGAATTAAAGCAGTTTACGTTTTAACGATCAAATCTGGAAATTCTTAAATTTTGAACTGATTTAGAATCATTTTGTCAAATCAATTATTGTTCATTTTTTATTACCTAAAATACACATCCATTTTAAAAATTATTTATATTTATAGTTGATAAAATAAAAACGTTTTTTATCCACAATTTTCAACTTCAAACACTTTTAATTTTCAATTGTTTAAGTCGTCAAGGCTGCATTCTGAAATATAAATATAAAATGAAATATAAAAATAAAATGGAAAATTTTTCAATTTAATAATTTTTAAATTACGCATTGTAAACTGAATGATATTACAAATGAAAAAGATAACAATTCAACTAATTATTTTTAAACCTGTTAAAATCGAACTTGGATTCTTCTTCAAAAAATTTGTAAAACTTCCGGTCAAAAAAGGAATGCAGTCATTTCCCGGTTTTTCCCGGCCTCAAAAAATTCCCGGTCCAACGGTCCCCTGCGAATTATGATACTTGAAAAAAATCTCTATAAAAGCGTAATTATACAGATTGTCTAGCGTGTCTTAAACCAAACATTCCAGGATTTTCCCAGGTTTTCCAGCACAAAAAAAATATTTTTCCATGTATCTTTCTTTTACAATAAAAAATACTTTTCACTAAACATAGAAATTTCTCATACACCCCAAAAATCTGATTTTAAGATAAAAAACAAAGGTTTTTTCGATCACTTTATTTAATATTTCCCAGTTGATCATTTTTTCAACTTTAGGAACAGTGTAAAAAATAATTGAATTTTAAGAAGACTGTTCCATTTTCAACAATAAAATATAAATTTTAAATCCAAAAGAACGTATTTTCTGTCCCAATGGACCAATTTTTAACAAAATACTTGAATTTTCAACCAACTATTTAAATTTTTAACAGAATATTGGAAGTAAAAATATCAATTTTTAATTTAAAAAAATTAATATTATAGTTTAATTTTCAAACAGAAATTAATTTACAACTAAGAAAATGAATCTTCAATCAAGAAAAGAAATAGAGTGGACCAACTTTTAACAAAAAAAGACACATTTTCTACAAAACAGTTAAACTTTCCACCGCACATATTAATTCTCGGCCAAAAAGATGTATTTTCAACGAAATTATTTAATTTTCGACCAGAGATTAACTTTTAAGTAAAATGATAAATCTTTAACAAACAAGTAAAAAAGAATTTTTAACAAAGTAGTTAAACTTTTAATCTAGAACTTAAATTTCTATCAAAAGAGATGAATTTAAACAAAATATAGAAAAATGTTCAACAAAAGAAGTCAATTTTCTACGAAGAAAGATGTTCTAATCAATAGAGAAAAGAATTTCAAAGAAATTGTTACATTTCCAAGTCGAAAAGACGAATCCTTTGTAAAACAGTTGAATTTTCAACCACAAGATGTAACTTTTTAACCAAAAGTTCATTTTTAACCAAATAGTTCAATTTTCTACCAAAATAATAAAACTTGTTACTCAAAAACAAACATGTTCAACAAAACAAATGAATTTTTCAGCCTGAAACACTCATTTTTTCTACAAAAAAGTTAAATTTTTAGCCTAAAAATATAAACTTTAAACAAAAACGAATTATATTATTCAAAAAAATCTACAAAACAGTTGAATCATTCCGAAAATATGAAGTTTTATTCAAAAAGTGACTTTTCTACCAATATAGTCGAATTTATCACCAAAAAAAATGACTTTATCACAATATAATTGAATCTTCGAAAGGTAACAAATTCAGGATAAATTCAGAATATTTCGAAACAATTTAATTTATATTCTAAAGAATTCAAATGAACTGGGAAAAATGTTTGAAAATTAAAAAAAAATTCCACTGATTTCCGTAAAACTGTATTGAATTTAGAGAAATTTAAGATCAAAGAGAAGAATTCAATGAAATTCATAAAAATTCAAGGTGAATTAAAAAAATCAAATGAATCAGAAACAATTGAAAAAAACCTAATTGAATTCAGTAACTTTTAAATGAGATTAGAAAAATACAAGGGAATTCAAAGGAATTCGATGAAATACCTAAGAATTTAATTAAATAATTTAACTTAACTTTTAAATATTCAAAAAAATTTACTGATTTAGGTAGAATTCAGTGGATTTAGGTAGAATTGAGTCGATTTAGAAGGATTTAAGTAAATTAAAAAAATTCAAGCGAATTCCAAAGAATTTAAAACAATTCAGGGTAAATTCCAAAAATTTTTCAAATCTTTGAAACCCTACTAATTTCTAATACAAGAAGTGACTAATGATTATAAAACAATTCAAGATAAATTCAAAAGAATTCAAATGAGTTGGAACAATGTTAAGGATCGAAAAAATTTGATTGATTAGTCTTTTGGGTTGAAAATTCAACTAAATATTTGGTTAAAAATTCATATTTTTGGTTGCAGATTCATCCGTTTAGTTAAAAGTTCATTTCTTAGGTTGAAAATATATCTTTTTTATGTGAAAACTCAACTAAAAAGTGTTCAAAATTAGAGTTCTTAAATGCCCAAGAATTTATGTTGAGCAAATGCCCTTGAGAATATGCTCAGCATTTAAACCCAAACAGAGAAATTTTTTTACTGAAAATTTAATTATTGTATTTTTAGTTAAAAATTTATCTGTTTTAGGTGTTTTGTGATTCAAAATTTAACTAATTTGTTGAAAATTCGTTTCTTTTTTTAGTTTTTAACATTTATTTTACTAGCTGAAAATTTAAGTATTTTTTTTCAACTACAAAATTTACGTTTTTAGTTGAAAATTCATTCTAACAATTCCATTTTTTTTTTAGAAAACTGACCTTTATCATACAAATGAAATCTTTTTCGTTAAAAAATGTTAAGCTTTGTAGAAAATTAAAGTATTCTATTTTTTATTAGGAATTCGTTTCTTTGGTTAAAAAAAGAATATTTAGTTCAAAAGTCTTTTAATCAATGTGTATTTTTTTTTGCAGAAAATGCATCTTTTGGATTCAAAATTGAATTATTTTGATGCGAATTAATGTTTTTGTTTGAAAATTGATTTTTTGAAATAAAAATGTAATTCTTCTATTTTTTGTCGAAATCTAAAATTAATAACTAATATTCCCTGGTCAATAAACCTAGGATCAACCATTAAAATATTTTTTTTTTTGATGGAAAAAACTATTTTGTCGAAAATTCAGTTTTTTTTTAACAAATATTTTTCTAACATTCTAACTATTTTAATTTTGATTGAAAATTGATCTTTTTCAGGTGTAAATTCATGTACTTTGTTAAAAATGAGTCCTTTTTTATAGAAAATTAACCTTTTGGGTTGAAAATTGATATTTTTGGATAAAGATTGATTATTTTAATTAAAAATTCATTTCTTAGGTTCAAAATATATCGGTTTGATTTGAAAACTCAACTAAAAAGTATTGATAACGATAGAAAATACGATTTTTAAAATACTGATTGAAAACGCTTATGAATGCTTATTAAATTCTCAAAGCTTACAAAGCCCGAGCATATTCTCGTGAGAATTTCTTCGAGTACTTAAATTCTTTAAAACACTATTAAAATTGTATTTAGAAAGAAAATGATATAATTATAGCAAACCTGAATAAGACTTATTTTTACCATGCAAATAAAGAAGCACCCTTTCCAGTTTGAAGCGATACATTATCCTGCGAGTATATTCTCCGAGCATTTAAACTAATTTAGAACACTAGCAATCAGAAGTAATGTCCCGGGTTTTTTTCCATTACATTTTTTTTTTCGGGTCAAGTCGTCACCCTGAAAGTTGTAATTGAAAAATTTACCTTATTGCGATGATTGTTGCAAGTGAGATTAGAGAGAATGCCAGCTGCGCAAGTGACGACATTCACATCACTGGATCCAAGAACTTGCACCAATCCTTGAAGCAGAGCCCCCAAACCGTCCACTTTAGTCCCAGCATCAGACAAATTTCTCAAGGTCCAAAGACAGTTCTGCACTAGCCTTTGACTTGGGTTACCAAGATGCATTGCCAGTGCTTGCATTCCACCAGCCTCGACAACTGCAGGTTTGTTGCTCGAGCAAACCGACAAAACTGCGAAATTCAAACAAACTTTAGACTTCCATCCAGAGCATCAACGGGGGAGGGGGGGGGGGGGCGTACTTAAACTACGTAACAGCTCAAGGGGGTCCTTCACTCATGTACGCAATTTTTTAAAATTTGCAAACACTTTCTCCTAAAGATTATTTTTTTAGTCACAGTACTTTTTGAATATTTTGGCGTTGAAAAGAGAACTACCATATTTCTAAATTTTCTAAATTCAATTATTTAAAAAAAAATTCATCTGTTTTAAGAGAAATTTCATCTTTCTTGGTTAAAAATACAATATAAAATATAAATATAATACAATAAATATAATAAAATACAAACATAATATTTTCAATGCTCTAAATTGAAGAATCGATCAATGAATTTAAAAATGTTCACCATAATACCATTTCCAAACATTTAAAATTCTAATTTCAGCTCAGAATAACGCAGAATAACAATTTTGTTTGAAAAATTCAATTTTCAATTTACTGCTTCAATTCAGAATTATAGTTCTTTGGAAAACTTCCTGTTCCAATTCAGAATTTTTCTTCTTTTCGAAAATTTCCAGTACTAGCCTGTAATTTTTTTAAATTTGAAAATTCCCGGTTCGAAGTCAGAATGATTATTATTAAAATTAAAACTAAAGACATTTTCTTATAATCTTCCACATTCATTTTAAAAAAATTTGTCAATCGTTATAAATCTTTTTAAATATTCTCTTAAAATTAGTTTATCAAAATTAATTTTTTTTTTCAATTTTCCTAGGATTTTTTTTTTCATCTGAACCCTGTCAAAATTTTTAGAAAGCTTCTAAATTTTTTGTTCGAAATCTGCCAAAATTTATATTTTGTTTTAAATTAGGCCGTGGGCTACTTTTTGATTTTTTACTCGCATTTTTCTAAGAAAATAGATGTTCAATTGTCATTTAGTTTTGAATATTTAATTTATAATTACTGATTTTAAATTAACAGTCAGATATTTATAAATATTAAGAAACTATTCTTTTTCTTAACTGCAAAATTTCAGATTGCATGGTTTAAAAATGGAATGTTTTAGACTAAAACTATATTTGAAATTTAATAAAACCCTTTAATTATAAATATATTGTTTTAAAGATATTTTAAAATTGAAAATAGTTTATAAAGTTACAATAGGTCGTTTAAATTTGTTTAACTAATAAGACTTTCCAATTGAAATAGTTTATTTTTGAACGTTAAAATCTGTATATTCTGAAATTGTGAAGTGATTATGAAACGTCTTATACAAACAATTATTATTTCCTTTTTATATCTTAAAGTACAATTCAAATTGAAAAGTGATGAATTAATATATATTCACAGTTGATAAACTAAAAGGGTTTTTTTAATCAAAAATCTTCGATTTTAAACGCTTCTAATATTTAATTGTTTCAGTCTTAGAACTGGATTTTAAATTTCTATAAATTGAAATTTATGCTTAAAAATTAAAAGCCTAAAATGGAAAACTTTTAAAGCAAAAGATTTTCGAATTGCGCATTCCAAACTGAATGATATCATAATTTAAAAGATAAAACTTAAACTAATTATTTTAAAAAGATCATTTATCAACAACAAATGGAATAATTAAATTTTTAGTCCAAAAACGAATGTTCAACCAAAGAGATGCATTTTTAAGTAAAATTATAGGATATTCAATTAGAATGATAAACTTTTCAGTTTAAAAACAAAATAATTGTCATCGAAAAAATAAACAAATTTTCATACAAAGTAAAAATTAAGGTTTGCCATCAAATAGCTCACATTTCAACCAAAGAAATTAATTTTCAATTAAATCATCAATTAATTTTTAACAAAATATGTGGATTCTAACAAAAAAGTTTAATTTTCAAACAAAAATGCAAATAAATTTTTAGTTGAAGGAATTAATTTTTAACCAAACTGCTGATTTTTCAACTAAAATGATGAATCTTTAAATGGAATAGTTCAATTTTATACCAAAAAGATGAATTTTCAACCATCAAATTAATTTTCTAGTAAAAGGCGAAATTTTCACATAGAACATAAATTTTCAAACAAACAGTTTAATTTTTGAATAAAAATATCAATTTTTAATCAAATAGTCGAGTTTTTATTAAAAAAAAGATACATTTTCAACCGAAAATAGAATAGTTAAATTGTCTGTTAAAAATCTCATTCGTAACAGCAAAAAATGGATTTTCAGAAAAAATAGTTCAATTTTATACTGATATAGTTGAATTTTAGTTTAAAAAAATTGATTTTCAACCATAGATGAATCGTCAATTAAGGAAATAAATTTTCTGTAAAAAACAGCAAATTTTTCACTGTACATAAATTTAAAAAAGTTTAATTTATTTTAAAATGTAATTATTATTTTTTCATTATGAACTATTCATTCATTTATTTAATTATGGAATATACAATTAGAATGAGTTAAATTTTCAGCTTAAAAAACAAAATAATTGTCAACGAAAAAGTAAACAAATTTTCAACAAAATAGTGCAATTTTCAGCAAAAAATTCCTTTTCATCCAAAGAAAAAAAAATAAGGTTTGCGATCAAATAGCTCAAATTTCAACCAAAGAAATTAATTTTTAATTAAATCATCAATTATTTTTTAACAAAATATGTGGCATCTTAACAAAAAAGTTTATTTTTCAAACAAAAATGGAAATAAATTTTCAGTTTAAGTAATTAATTTTCAACCAAAATGCTAATTTTTCAACTAAAATTATGAATCTTTAAATGGAATAGTTGAATTTTATACCAAAAAGATGAATTTTCAACCATAAAATTAATTTTCTAATAAAAGGCGAAATTTTCAAATAGAACATAAATTTTCAAACAAATAGTTTAATTTATAAATAAAAAATATCAATTTTCAATCAAGTAGTCGAGTTTTTATTAAAAAAAAGATACATTTTCAACCAAAAATAGATTAGTTAAATTGTCTGTTAGACATCTCATTCTTAACAGCAAAAAATGGATTTTTACAAAAATAGTTCAATTTTATACTGATATAGTTAAATTTTAGTTTAAAAAATTGATTTTCAACCATAGATGAATCGTCTATTAAGGAAATAAATTTTCTATCAAAAATAGCGAATTTTTCACACAGTACATAAATTTAAAAAATTTAATTTATTTTAAAATTTAATTATTATTTTTTAATTATGGAATATTCATTATTTCAATTAATTATGGAATATTCAACTAGAATAACCTAAATTTTCAGTTTCAAAAGCAAAATAAATGTCAACGAATAAAAGAAACAAATTTTTAACAAAATAGTTACACTATTTTGTTGAAAATTCCAAAGAAAAAATAAGGGTTACTA
Source organism: Druon quercuslanigerum (assembly GCA_010014905.2). Classification (NCBI taxonomy): domain Eukaryota; kingdom Metazoa; phylum Arthropoda; class Insecta; order Hymenoptera; family Cynipidae; genus Druon; species Druon quercuslanigerum. The sequence goes on along the minus strand of JAAAKG020201269.1, from coordinate 18,545 downwards.
TCAAATAGATCCCATTTTAAGCAAATAAATAAAATTTTAATTAAATGATAAATTATTTTTTAACAGAATATGTGGATTCTCATTAAAAAAGTTTAATTTTCAAACAAAGATGGAAATAAATTTTCATTTGAAAGAATTAATTTTCAACCAAACTGCTGATTTTTCAACTAAAATGATGATTCTTTAAATGGAATAGTTGAATTTTGTACCAAAAAGATGAATAAAATTAATTTTCTACCACAAGGGGAAATTTTCACATAGAACATAAATATTTTAAACAAATAGCTTAATTTCTGAATAAAAAATATCCATTTTTAATCAAATAGTTAAGTTTGTATAAAAAAAGACACTTTTTCAATCAAAAATAGAATAGTTAAATTGTCTGTTAAAAATCTCATTCTTAACGGCAAAAAATGGATTTTCAGAAAAACAGTTCAATTTAATACTGATAATAGTTAAATTTTAGTTTAAAAAAATTGATTTTCAACCAGAGATGAATTTTAGTACATTTTAAGTAAATAAGTCCGTAACCTAATAAACACATTCAAACAGAATAAAAAAGATATAACTTTTCTAAATTTACCAAAATTATTGAAATAATGACAACTGGAATTTTACTGCAATCAGAAGTAAATTCCCGGTTTTCTGGTCAAGTAAGAACCCTGAAAACGTTCTTTCTTACCGCTTGTAAACAATCAAATCGCCATTTTCAATTCCTTATAAACAATATAAACATAATTTTATATTCAATTCCAATTTTCATTTGACGGTACAGCCCTTATCATACATAATTCCTAATATAATAAAAGTTATCTTTCTGAAACGAACCTTTAAGTACTCTCGAAGTAGTCCAGAGCAACTTCTCATAATCGTAAGATCGCATAATCCGCACCAACTCCGTAGGTCCTTGAGAGGCGAGAATAATCAGCTTGCTCTCCTGATTGCCATAGGCGAGAATCTGGAGACAATCAGTGACAATAGCCAGGAACTTGACATTGTTCCTCTGCAGAAGAGCGACCATTTTCTGGAGACCTCCGGCAAGTCGCACCGCCATTTTCGATCCCTCCTGATGCAGCAGCAGATTGTGCAGAGTTGTGATCGCATAAAAGAGAACCGACTCCATCGGCGAGCTGAGTAGTTTGACAAGTGCCGGGATTCCTCCGCTCTTGAAGATTGCCAATAGACCCTGTCGATGATGGGACAAATTGTGCAGAGTCCCGACCGCAGCTTTCGTCGATTCCAGGTCGTCACTGTTGGAAATAGCGCGCACGAGAGCGGCCACCATCTGCGAACTGTTCATGATGGCGTGACGCGAGGCTTCCTTCTTCGAGAGCTGATGAACCATCATTGCCGCCTGAGAAACCACCACCTGGTCCTCATCATTCAGCAGCTTTATCAGCTCGGGAATGGCTCGAGTCGCGAGATCTGCATCGTCCTGATAGTTGATCAGATTCACCACGGCATGCTTCAGCATTTGACTTGGCTCGGCCAATCTCTGAACAGCTGTTGGTTGAGCTGGATCGTACTGTGTCGAGGGTATCTCGATACCTTCTTCCAGAGTTTCTGGAAACATGGCAGCTCGGACTCGCTGTGAGCGAGTGTGACTCAATTGTGAGTTCATTTCTGAAAGTCGAAAAAGATCATTTTAAAGGGTGCACCAAACAGTGGTTAGAGAGAGAGAGAGAGAGAGAGAGAGAGAGAGAGAGAGGGGAAAAAAAGAGGAAAATAGGCAACCTAACGGATTATAGGCCCTCTCCAAGGCCCAGGGTGGCTGGTTTAATCAAAGAAAAAAATTCCCGGCCATTTCCGAGATAAACTTTAAGAAATCGAACTCTAAATATTTTTCCATATAAAGTAATAAAAAATAATCAAAAAATTAAAGCATTCAAAGTAGAACCTTTGAATTTTAAACTTGAGAAATTGAACTTTAAATCTTTTTCAATTTAAAAATGTTGTATGCAATTGCAATCAATGAACTTCAAAATATTCAAAATTTTTAATTTCAACTTAACAGTTCTTACATTAGAAGTTACACTATTTTTATTTTCATTAGTTTAAGACTCCTTGAAAACATTAAAAATTTTATTTCAAAATCTTGAGAAATGTAGAATTTCTATTTCATAAATTGTAAATTTGAAAAATTTAGATTAAGTTCCTAAAATATAAGGCCAAGGTTAACATTTTAAATACTCTAAATTAAAGAATCAATCAATGAACATTAAAAATTTTCAAAATTATATTATTAAGTTATTTTAAGCTAGAAACATTATATATGTAAAAAATACACGATCAATAAAATTTAAAAATTCTTTTTTATCTGTTATAAATTGTGTGGAGTTCAAAGAGGCAGATTCAATTCCAAAAATACAAATCTACATTATGATTATCAATGCTCTAAATTAAAGAAGCAATCAGTGCAGTTTAAATTCTTTTAAATTATATTATTTTCAGTAATTCTAAGCTAGAAACATTAAAAATTGATTTTTTTTTTAAACTAAACACTTCTTAAATTAGAATTTAAATTATTTTTATTTTTAATAATTTAAGCATCCTTGAATAGCTTTAAAATTTCATTTCAAGATCTTGAGAAATACTAGAAGTGGTTTTAAATTTTTCCAAACATAAAATGATTTTTTGAGATCTTTTTGAAAAATTTTAAATATCTTTTAAAATGAATTGAATTTGTTCTAAAAATTCTGGAAAATCCTGCGAATTGAAAAATAATTCCTTAAAATTCGCATTTATAAATTTAATAACAATTGAACACTTATTATTCGTAGAAAAATTAAGAGATGTTTAGAAGTTTTAAAAAGACTCAAAATTAATTTAGAACTTTAAATGATTGCAAATAATTTAAACGAAGTGTACGTGTGCCGACTAAATTCGGCAATTCGTACCGAAATTTCGACCCAAATACCCACAACATAATTTAAAACAAAACGTTAATTTTTGTAGATTAAAAAAAAAATAGAAGCTTTTTAAGAATTATAAAAGGCCCAAAAGGAATAAAAACATTTTCTTAAGATTCCTAGGGAAATTGAAAATGATTTTTTATTTTGAAAAATTATTGTAACAGAAAATTTAAAAAGATTTTTACAGATTGCCAAAGTCGGCAAAAAAGACCCTGGAAGATTAAAAAATTTTTTTTTAAATTGCAGGAATTTCAAAAAATTGCAGGAAAAATTCTATTAATTTTAAAATAGGTTTAGAAATGCTGAAGAAAATTTTCACACACTTCGTGTAAATTACTTGACATCATTTTAAGTTTTTAATTAATTTTAAACCTTTTCAAAACTTCTAAATATCTCTTAAAATTACTCAACTTTTTTCTACAAATAGTAAGTGTTCAATTATTATTTCGACATAAAAATTCAACAATTTCGCTTACAAATTAAACATGTTTTAAACAGAACAATGAAAAATGTATGAATTAAAAAATTTTATAAGCTTTTCGAAATTTTAACAATTCAAAGCTTTCTATATCAAACAATTAAAATTCAAATAGTTTACTTTTAAATATTTGGCCTTAATTTACTCGTATTAAATTAACAGTCAAATATTGCTAAATATTAAATAAGTATTCTTTTCCTTAATTAAAAAATATATAATTAAATGGGTTCGGACGAAAATAATTTATACTGAAACAATATTTTTAATTTAATAAAAGCCTTTAATTACAAATATATTATGACTAACTTATTTTGAAGTTTAAACTTTAAAATTCTTTAAATTAAAACTATACACTTAAAAATAAAAATCTACGATGAAGAATTTTTCAAATAAAAGAATTTTTAATTACATATTGTAAACTAAATGATATCATAATTAAAAAAGATATCAATTCAACTAATTATTTTAAAAATGGCCACCCTGAAATACGGAATTTCAACTTAAAAAAAGATAATTTTTCAACCAAAAATTGAATAATTACATTTTTAGTCAAAAAATGCATTTTCTAATAAAGAGAAAAATCATTATATAACATTATGGAATATTCAACTGGAATATGTTACATTTCCAGTTGAAAAACTAATAATTTTCAACTAAAAAACATCCAAAGAAAAAACAAGTTTTAAATCAAACAGCTCATTTTCAATTAAAGAAATAAATTTTTCATTAAAACGATGAACCTTAAAAAATTTTTTAACAAAAAAGTTTAATTGTCAAACAAGTAATTTTATTTCCAACCTGAAATATGAATTTTGAACAACAATCATAAACATTTAACTGGAATATTTGAATTTTTAATTTTAAAAAACTGTTTAAACAAGCAGATTAATTTTCAAAGAAAAATATAATTTTCTATGAAATGTAATGTAGAGCAACCTTGAATAAGTTTCTATTTTTATTATAATAAATCATGTAATTATTATTAATAAAGACAGAAAATACGATTTTTAAAATCCTGATTCAAAATGCTTGTAAAAAATAATAAATATAAATTTTTTAGAATACTAGGTTTGTTAAATAAACCATTTTTATATTTAAAAATTTGTTTGAAATTTAGCAAAATCTCCGATGTTTCTGACTAATTTTTCATTTGAAATCATTATTATTCAAATACCAGCCTTTTAATCTTATGATAGTTTTAACTTAGAATATTTTATAAATGGAATGAAACAATTTTTCATATACTAATTTAAAATTTTCAAATGTATTAATTTGTCTGAAACAAAAAAATGTCTTTTCTACAATAAAAGATTACTTATTAACATAATAGTTGAATATTTAACCCAAAAAGACAAATTGCCAACTAAAACGCGTCATAGTTTATATTTTATTCGAAAAAGAATGAAATTTATACAACAAAAGAAAAGAATTTTAAAACCAAAAAGACGCATTTTCAACAAATAAAGATATTTCACTCAGAAAATAAATAAAAGTTTTTCTAAATTATTGAACCTTCAAGTCAGGAAATAAATTTTCTTTAAAAAAGATTAACTTTCAACAAAATAATTAAACTTCCAATCAAACAGACGAAGTTTTAACTAAAAATGTAAATATTTAACAAAAAAGTGATTTCTTAACAAAGTGATTCAACCAAATCTTTTAAACAAATTAATTGAGTATTTGAGTAAAAAAGAATGATTTTTAACCAACAAGTTGTATTTTCATTAAAAAAAAATTTCTTCTAAAACAGATTAAGTTTTAAATGAAAACAAATTTTTTATAAAAGAATATGTGAATTTTTCAACAAGAAATAATTTTGTACAAAAAAAAATGAATTTTCAATCCAAAAAGACGAATTGTTAACCAAAAAGAATGACTTTTAAACAAAAATGTTGAATTATCTTCCAAATAGTTGTATTTTTATCAGAAAAGATGATATTTCTCTTAAAGCAGATAAATTTTAAATAACAAAAAACTTGACTTTTCATCCAAAAAAGATTCCAGTTGACTCTTCAAAATCAAAAATTGAACTTTTTAAAATAAAAAATAAGTTTCTACAAAAAAATTTAATTTAAAAAGACGAATTTCTCAAACCAAAAAGCATGCATTTTTTATAAAACAGTTGTATTCTCTACCAAATAGTAACATTTTTATAAAAAAACTAATTTTTGTACAAAACAGATAAATTTATATTATAATAAAAAACGACAAGTTTTTTGCCTTAGCAGAACTTTCATCCAAAAAATATTTCAGTTCATTTTTCAAAATCAAAATATAAATGTTAAAAAGTGAATTTTCTACGAAATAGTTAAATTTTCAAGAAAATAGTAGAATTTTTAACCAAACAGTATGAGTTTTTAACAAAATAGTTTAATTTCCAACCACAGAGGCATTTTTATCCAAAAAGATTTTTTTTCTTAAAACAGATGGATTTTAACTAAATAAAAAGAAAAACAAAATTTTTAAATAGTTGAATTTTTATCCAGAAAATATATCAGTTCTTTTTTCAACAGTCAAATATTATATTTAAACATAATTTTCGACCAAAAATTATGTTTTTTTAAACAAAATTGTTGAATTTTCAACCAAAAAGTTGCATTTTTATTAAAAAACAGTTAATATTTTTCTTAAAACAGATGGATTTCTAATTTAAACAAAAAGAAAATTTTAAAAATAGTTGAATTTTCGTCAAAAGAATATTTTAGTTCTTTTTTCAACACCCAAATATTATATTTAAACAGTAAAATTTTCAACCAAACAGTTGCATTTTTTCCACGAAAGATGCAGTTTCTGCTAAAGTAGGTGAATTTTAAAATCAAAAAAGCAAACTTTCAAAAACAAAAAGAGTTGAATTTTCAACCGAAAAGTTGCATTTTTTCAAGAAATATTAATTTTCTCCTAAATCAGATGAATTAAACCAAAAAGCTTTTTAAAAATAGTTAATTTTTCATCCAACGAAGATGAAAAATTTATAGTCTTCAGAAGAAAGTTCTTGCGATTTTCTAACTTATAATCTGAAAATATTTCATTTTTAACTTTTCCTATTTTCGAAATTTTAATCTAAAATTATTCAGCCTCGAGATTCTACAATTCAAAATAAGATTGTTCAATTTTAAACGCTTTGAATTAGAAATGATACAATTTCAACTAATTTCTAATAAAATTGTCCATTTAAAAAAATTATAATCTGAAATTTTTCAATTCGAAACACTTTCAATTAGAAATAATACAGTTTTCATTCCTGTGAATTATAATGATAGAATTTTAGAAATTTTATTTGTCTCATTTTGTATTAAAAGTGTAAAATTCGGAAAGCTTTTAATTATAAACAATACCAGTTGTAAAATTTGTATTTCAACGCTTTTCCTCAAGAGGCGCTACGGAAGTAATCAAATATTGTATTCTCAAGTGTAGCATATTTTAATAGAAAAGCGGAAAAGTTTTTTGCGAATTTTCCAAAAAAGAGGGGAAACGTAGCGAAATAGGGTAATGACTCCTAATTCCTGAATATCCTATATTTAAAATGAAAAGGGTAAAATTTTCGAGGATAATGGAAAGACTGTGATTAAAGAATAAAATAAAAATTGGAAAAAGGAGAGCTAGATGAGAGAAGATGTTGGATATCTTACCATCTACTTGATCTTGGGTGAACCCTTGAGCAAAGCCTTGGTCCAGGTCGAACATGAGCTGATCTCCCTCCATCTCTTCATCTTCTTTGCCAGAAAGAGAGGGTGCCTGGGTGGCAGCCCCTGAGTGAATTCCTGAATCACCCATGTATGAATTTTGTTGCCACATCAGGGTCTGCTCCTTTGCAGACCCCATGGGCAGGTCGCCAGGACCTTGATAATTTCCGTGTGACACTGTAAAACAAATTTTTGTTTTAGACAGTTAGTAACATATTCATATAAAGTTTATTCTGAAAATCCTTTAACACAACACAGAAAAAAATCGCTAAATGAATGAACTTTCGAAAAAAAATTGTGTATTTTGAGATAGTGAATTTTAATCCGAACAGATGATTTTTCAACTAAAATGGCGATTATTAAACTGAAACACTTGAACTTTTAACGAAAATGTTGCATTTTTAAACAATAAGATTCATTTTCTACAAAAAAAATTATAATGTTTTCATAAGATTAAACAGTTGTATTTTGAAGGAGAAAAAAAAACAAACAATTTTGAATAGAAAATGGAATAGTAACATTTTTAGTTAAAAAAATTAATTTTCAACCAAAAATAATAATTTTGTACTAAAAATGATGAATTTTTAACTTAAATACTTGAATGTTTAACCAAAAAGATGAATTTTTAACTAAAATACTTGCCTTTTTAAATAAACAGATAAATTTTTAAACAATAAGATTCATTTTCAAACACAAAGATTAATTTTCTACTGAAAAATACAGTTTCTTCATAAAATACATGAATTTTAACGAAATAGTTGAATTTTGAAGCAGAAAAAAATAAATTTCTAACAGAAAATAAAATAGTAACATTTTTAGTTAAAAAAATTGATTTTAAACCAAAAATAATAGTTTTCAACTAAAAATGATGAATTTTAAACCAAACAGATGAATTTTTAAACAACCTGATTAATTCTCTACCAAAAAAGATCATTTTTTTCTTTAAATGGAAGAATTTTAGCGGAAGAGTTAAATTTGCAATCAAAGGAGACAAATTTTTAACGAAAAAGTTGCATTTTTAAACAAAACACAAGAATTTTTACGAAATAGTTCAATTTTCAATCAAAGGAGACAAATTTTGAATCAAATATTTGAATTTTAAAGCAGAAAAAAATAAATTTTTAACAGAAAATGAATTAGTAACATTTTTAGTTTAAAACATTGATTTTAAACCAAAAATAATAATTTTTAACTAAAAATGATGAATTTTAAACCAAACAGATAAATTTTTAAACAAAAAGATTAATTTTCTACCAAAAAAGACAATTTTTCCTTAAAGTGCAAGAATTTTAACGGAAGAGTTAAATTTGCAATCAAAGGAGACAGATTTTTAACCAAAAAGTTGCATTTTTAAACAAAACACAAGAATTTTTACGAAATAGTTTACTTTTTAATCAAAGGAGCCAAATTTTGCATTCAAACAGTTGAATTTTGAAGTAAAAAAAAATCCATTTTTAACAGAAAATGGAATAGTAATATTTTTAGTTAAAGAAATTAATTTTCAATCAAACACAGTAGTTTTGAACTAAAAATGATGCCTTTTTAACTTATATACCTGAATTTTTTAACAATTAGATTAATTCTCAATCACAAAAATTAATTTCCACCAAAAAAGACAATTTTTCCATTAAATGCAAGAATTTTAATGGAATACTTGAATTTACAATCAAAGGAGACAAATTTGTTAATAAATAGTTGAATTTTTACATAAAATACAAGAATTTTAACGAAATAGTTGCATTTTCACTCAAAAGAGACAAATTTTGAATCAAGCAGTTGAATTTTGAAGTAGAAAAAAATCAATTTTTTACAGAAAATGGAATAGTAACATTTTTAGTTTAAAAAATTTATTTTAAACCATAAATAATAGTTTTCAACTGATATACCTGACTTTTTTACCAAATAGACGAGTTTTTAAACAATAAAATTAATTTTCGACCGAAAAATACAATTTTTCCATAAAATACAAGAATTTGAACGAAATAGTTGAATTTTCAATCAAAGAAGGCAAGTTTTCAATCAAACATTTGAATTTTAAATTGAAAAAAATCAATTTTCAACAGACAATGGAATTGTAACATTTTTATGTAAAAAAATTTATTTTCAACCAAACATAATAGTTTTAAACTAAAAATGAATTTTTAACTGATTACTTGAATTTTTAAGCAAAAAGATTAATTTTCAAACACAAAGATTAATGTTGAAAAAAGGTTGAATTTTGAGTTAGAAAAAAAGTTCATTTTAAACCAAACATAATAGTTTTCAACTAGAAATGAATTTTTAATTGAAATACTTAAATTTTTAAATAATAAGATTAATTTTCAAACATAAAGATTAATATTCAAATAAAAATATTAATTTTAAACCAAAAAATAAAAATTGTCATCAAAATATATGAATTTTAACGTTATAGTTTAATTTTCATTCAAAGGAAATAAATTTTCACTCGCATAGTTGAATTTTGTACTAGAAAAAATCTATTCTCAACAGAAAATAGGATAGTTACAGTTTTAATAAAAAAAACAATAATTTTTATTTTAACTGGCGAATTTTAAAATAAAATGATGTATCCTCCCCTAGAATATCTGTATTTTAAACAAAACAAAAAAAATCGTTTTCAACTAAAACAGTGAATCCTAAACTAAAATAGTTGAGCCTTAAAAAAAAATAGTTTCAACCAAAAAAGACGAATTTTCAACTAAAAAGAATCATTTTTCCACCAAATATTAAATAATTAAATTTTCAGTCAAAACATGAATATTCTACAAAAAAGTGAATGTTTAACTAAAGTTACGGAACATTCAAATAGAATAATATTTTCATTTTTAGTTAGGAAAAAAATGATTTTCCTACCAAAAAAGAAAAAAATTTTCAATAAAACAGTTAAAACTTTTTCTATCAAAAAAGTCATCTTTTTAAAACAAGTCAATTCTTTACAACAAAATACGCGAATTTTCAACGAAATAAATTAATTTTTAGTTAAGAACGGCCAATTTACAGCCTTGAATTTTAAACTTTTTAAATTAAAGCTTACAATTTTTCAAATTGAAACCCTCCATACATTACAAATATAAAATGGAAACTTTTTAACAACTTTTTTCTCTCAGTTTTTAAAAAAAGAAACGCCACTTTAAATTTTCCCAGGAATCTTAAGAAAATTTTTTAATTATGTTAAAAGCTTTTACAATCCTGAAAAAGCTTCAAAGTTTTATTTTTGTATCTTCACTTTCAATGTAATTCGAATTGTTACTAAAAAATTTAATAAATACCACATCAAAATTTTAAAAAATTGCCTCAAATACTGCCAGACTACTGTTTTAGGATTTTGAAAACCTTTTTGAAATATTCTCCTAAATTACAAAAAATATACTTCTAATTTTCCCAGGAATAGGAATCTTGAGAAACTTTTTATTATTATCTTAAAAACTCTCAAAATCAGTGAAAAGCTTTATAATTTTATTTCAATTCTTCTCTATCAAAATGATTTGAATTTATCCTAAAACTTTAAATACTGCAAAATTAAAAAATTGCCTTAAAATCTTCCAGATTTCTTTTTAAAGATGTAAATCTTTTTAAAACTTTTCTTTACATTATTTTTTTAAAATGAAAAATCACTTAAAAATTTCCCAGGAATCTTGAAACCGTTTTTTTGAAATCTTTAAAAAGCTTCAAAATTTTATTTCTAAATTTTTTTTTCAAACGCATTCAAATTTTGCTTAAAAATTGTAATAAATACTATAAAACTTTTAAAAATTGCTTAAAATCTTCCAGATCACTTTTTCATCATTATTAAAATCTTTTAAAATGTCCTTAAAATATCGATTTTTTTTCTTCAAAATAACAAATCCTTAACATGTTTTGAAATCTTTTCAAGTTTTCAATCATTTTTACATCTTTTCAAAACTTCTAAATATATTTTCAACACACTCGAATTTTGTGTAAATTAATCGTTGTTCAATTGTTTTTATTCATCAAAATTTGTTTCTGTTTTTAAATCTATTTGAATATTCTGTGAAAATTAATTTTGAAAAATAAAATTTCATTTTCAATTTTCCCAGCAATCATAGGAAAATTTGTTTATTATCTTAAAACCTTTCTAAATCCTTAAAAAGCTTCGAAATTGTTTCGAAAAAAAAGAAATTGCCTTAAAACCTTTTTAAAACAATATATTACTTCTTTACAATTTAAATTGTTGCTTGAAATCCTTTTAAATATCCTCTAAAATTAATTTTTTTAAATAAAAAGTCACTTTCAATCTGAAAGCTTTCATTTTGTTGTAAATTATTTGAAATCTTTCCAAGTTTAACATTAAGTTTGAATCTGTTCAAAAATTCTAAGTCTAATTTTTATCAAATGAATAATTTCACATTCAGTAAAAATTAAGACAAAAATTTCCTTGCTTCAAACTTGATAAAAATATTAAAAGAAAAAACATCCAGCTTCCAAAACAGAAAAAATTGAAATTTCCTCTCTGCAAACTTGATGAAAATATTAAAAGAAAAAAAATATCCCTTTTCCAATTCAGCAAAAATTGAAATTTCCTCCTTTTAAACTCAATAAAAATGTTAAAAATAAAAAAATTACCCTTTTCCACTTAAGAAAAAAAGATTAAAAATAAAAAGTTTCCCCATGAACTCAATAAAAAGGCTGAAAAAATGTCTTTTCCAATTAAGAAAAAAAGATAACCATTCTAACTTATGAAAATCTTAAAACCAAAAACTATCACTCTAATAACTAGGAATAAAAAAAGGAATATTGTCACTTCAAAATCCAGAAAAATCTTGAAACATTTCTCTCTCAATTCAGATAAAGAAATAAAAATTTCCTCCCTTTTAACTGAATAAAAATAAAACAATTACCCTCTTCAAATTGAAAAAAATGTTTGAAACAAATATTTCCCTTACTAACTCAATAAAAAAAATGTCTTCTTTAAACAAAAAATTATTTTCTGTCGATTCAGAAAAAATAGAAATTTTCTCGCTTTCAACACAATTTAAATGTTAAAAATAAAAAAATTCCCTCTTCCACTTCAGAAACAAGATTGAAAATAAAAATTTGCAGCATCAATTTCATAAAAAGGCTACAAAAAAATGACCTTTTCCAATTCAGAAACAAAATATAACCAATTTTTTTATACATAAATCCTTTTAAATTAAATTATATTAATTGTAAGTTATTTCGAATTAATAATCGTACAGTTATTATTTTAACATCAAATTCATACATAAAATTTAAAAAATTGAAAGGAAATCAATCAAGTTTAATTATTTAATTTTGAAAAGGTTCGGAATCGTCTTGTAAAATCAATATTATTGTTTAATTTTAAACACTTGATCTTGAGTTCAGTTTAAAAAATCAATTGTTAATTTATATTTACAGTTGATCAACCCAGAACCTTTTTTTTAATCAAAAATTGTAAACTTCAAAAGCATTTAATCGTTAATTGATAAAAACTCAAAAGTATATTTTAAAATTCTTTACATTGAAAATGTACGCAAAAAAATAAAATAGAAAAGGTTAAAATTAAAAGATTTTATAATTACGCATTATAAAATAAATAACTTCATAATTGAAAAAATTTAACAATTAAACATTTAAAAAGAAAAGAGTTGAAATCAAACGTATTGTAAATTCCATTAAATCACAAGATGTAAGATTTTGAGACATTTCTAATAATTGCATAGATTTTCCATCTAAAAATGTGTAAAATAAATAAATAAATTCAGTATTTCCCAAGTTTTTCGGGCCATAAAAATTCCTGATCAAGTGGCCATCATCAAAAAAACTATTTAAACTTGACAAGATTTTCTTTCTTTTTTTTATTAATAATATTCTTGACAAGTTTTTCACAATTCCTTTTTTTTAAAATAAGCTCCTAGTTTCTATAATTTTGTTAATTTAATTAATTTTAAATGATTTACTTCTGTTTAGGATCACTAGGAAAAATCTGATTCGAAAACGGATTTTTTTTTTGATGAGATTAATAATTCTTGGATTTGTTTTTAATTCCATAAATTATTTGTTGATACTTACTAGGTCTGGATTGGTTTGAAGTCATTTGGTAGCTCATGATTCCGACGGGTATCCGCACCTGAAGATAAAAATGAGGTCATTTAATTATTTAAACTTTGATAAGGACAGGAAGTTTCCTGCTGTGATAATCAAGGCCCGAGATTACAATACGAGAATGATTTAAAACGTTTTGTTTATTCAACAAGAATTATAAAAATGCATCCAAATTCGAGGGTTGACGAATTGATTGGAAAAAATCCTAATAATTCCAGATATCTCAAGTTATTTGCAGGTATAATTTTTCATAATTAGGAAGACATTTAAATATTTTGCATTTTTAAAAACAATCGACTCGGATTACGTGTAAAATTTTGCGAGTTTATGATAAATATATTTTTTTAGTTACTAGGGATTCAATTAATATTTTTAATTTAGAAATCTTTGAAAAATTATATAAGAAGACATTTATAAATATATTAGCAACATTGATTAATATAAATAATAATAAAAACAAAATAATCGTTTGTTGAATTTTTCTCTAGTCTATGAATTGGAATATTAATTCAAATTTTTATTTTATCTTCTAAATCAGTGATTCATTTGCAACTAGATGAATTTTCAAACAAATAGTTGAATTTTTAAACCAAAAAGAATAACTTTCTACTGAGAAGGGCGATTTTTTAATAAAATATATGAAATCTCAACCAAATAGTTTATAAAAAATGCAGTAGTTTAATTTTCGGTAAGGAAATTAACTTTTCATCAAAACAAGGTAGAGAAAGTGATGAAATTTGAAATAAAATGATGAATATTTAACTCTAATAAATACATTCTTAACAAAAAGATGAATTTTTGATAAAAGAGATTGCTTTCATTGAAGTAGTTTTATTTTTAAACAAAAATAAAGTTTTTAAACTGAAATACATCAATTTTCATATAATATGTTCTAAGAAAAAAAATTATTTTTTAACCATAAATGGAACAGTTAAAAAAATTAATGTTTAATCAAAGAGATGAATTTTCAACTAATATGAAGGAATATTAAACAGGAATAGTTATATTCTTAGTTAAAAAAAAAAATATTTAAAAAAAATTGGTACATTTCCAAACAAAGTGATGAAATTTAATTTCAAATAAAGTTAAATTTTCAACTGGAATAGTTGAATTTTAAATCAAAAGATGAATTTTTAACTGAGATTATAAATCTTTAAGCAGTAAAATTAAATTTCCAATCAAGAAGATAAAATTATTAAAAAAAAGACGTGTTTGGAACTAAAAAAGGAACGATAATTTTTCAACCAAAAATTGAAAAGTTAGAAAATGTAATGCTCAATAAAAGAGTTGCATTTTCATCTAATATGATGGAATATTTAATTTGAATATTTTCATTTACAGTTTAAAAAAATTTTGCACTGACAAACATAATAATGAAATTTCAAATAAAATTATCAATTTTGAAAAGGAATTGTTCGATTTTAAACCAAAAAGATCAATTTCTACAAAAATAAAAAAAGTTATTTTTCAATCATGAATTGAATAGTCACAATTTTTTTTGTTCAATCCAAAAGATGAATGTTCAACTAAAAAAATCCAGAGAATAATTGTCAACAAAAAATATTAATTAAAAAAATGCGTCTTGTTTTAAAACGAAATGATGAATTTTTAACTGACATTATGAATCTGCAATTCACATACTTCCATTTTCAAAAAAAAATTTTAATTTAAAAAAGAATGGTCACATTTTCAAACAAAGTGTTAAATTTAATATTCAAAAAAGATGAATTTTCAACAAAAAATTGAAAATTCCAAGTTTTAGTTATAAAAAAAACTAATGTCTAACCAAAGAGATGAACTTTCACTAAAATCATGAATCTTTGTAAAAAAATTGAATTTTCAAACAAAAAAGATGATTTTTCAAACAAAAATTGAATACATAAAAAATGAATGATCAATGAGAGATAAATATTAAACTGGAATAGTAACACTTTCCATGGAAAAATAAATAAGTAATTTTCAGATAAAAATATTATTTTTCAAAAAAATGGTTAACAAACAAAGTAATGAAATTTCAAATAAAATACTGAATTTTTAACCAAGAAGATAATTTTTCAATCAAAGAAAATAATTTTTAACTTATATGAAGTAATATTTAACTGGAATAGTTATATTTTTAGTTAGAAAACAAATCAAAAATTGAACTAAAATTATGAACCATTAATTGGCATACTTTATTTTTCAACCGAAAATAATAATTTTCAACAAAATTGTTACATTTTCGAACAAAGTGATAAATTTTCAACTAAAAAAGATACATTTTCAATAAAAAATTGAATAGTTAACATTTTAATTAAAAAAAGAACAAATGTCTAACCAAAGAGTTGAATTTTCACTAAGATATGAATCTTTGTAGAATAATCGATTTTTGAACCAAGAAGATCAATTTCTACCAAACTAAGGACGAATTTTCAACTTAAAAACATAATTTTTTTAAACAAAACTTGAATAGTTGAAAACATTAATGTTAAATAAAAGATGAATTTTCAACTATATAATAAATAATTTAACAGGAATAGTTACATTTTTGGTGTAACAAAATAATAAACAATTTTCTAAAAAAATGGTTACATTTTCCAACAAGTGATGAAATTTTAATCAAAATTATCAATTTTAAACTGGAATAATATTAATAATATTTTTTCAACAAAAAATTGAGTAGATAAAAAAATTATGCTCACTCAAAGAGATGAATTTTTAACTAATCTCAAGCAATATTAAACTGGAATAGTTAAATTTTAAGTTCAACAAATATACATAATAATTTTTAACACAAAAAATTAATTTAAAAAATAGCCATACTGTAAAACGAAATGATAAATTTTTAATAAAACCATAAATCTTGGTAGAAAAATTGACTTTTTAACCAAGAAGATCAATTTCTACCAAAAAAAGGTCGAATTTTCAATGAAAAAACATAATTTTTCAACAAAAAATGGAACTTTTAACTGAAAATACTAATTTTCAAAAAAAATGGATTACATTGTCAAAAGAAGAAATGTATTTTCAACTAAAATTATGAATCTTCAATTGGAATAGTTGAATTCTCAACCAAAAATATTAATTTAAAAAAGTGCTTACTAATTTTGAAAGAAAGTGTTGAATTTTCAAATAAAAAGGAGAATTTTTCAACCAAAATAGTTAAACTTTTTATTTAAAAAACAATTAATGTCTAGCCAAAAAGATTAATCTTTAACTGAAACAGTTGGACTTTAAACCAAAAAGATCAACTTTGAACTGAAATGATAAAATCTTTGTAGAATAATTGAATTTGAAACCAAGAAGATTAATTTATGCCAAAGAAAAATGCAATATTTAAGAAAATTTGTAAGAAGGCTTAACGTAAAAAAAAAGTAAAGAAATTTTCATTCAAAAAAAATATGAACTCTGAATAAAAAATGTAATGTTTAATATTTCAACCAAAAAAGATTTTAATTTTTTACCAAAAATACTTGAATTCTACAAAAAAATTAGGTATTAACATAAGTAGAATTCTCAACTAAGAATGATTTTTCAATCCAAAATATGGCATTTTTTAAAAACAAAACTGCAACTAGTTGCTTGTCTGCATAAAAATATTACATATTTATTAATTCTGACATTAATTTAGCAATTTTCATGATATATAAAAAATATATTATTCTTTTTTAATTTAAACATAGAGCGAGACAAGAAAATGTATTCTATTGTTTAAAAAATAAATAAAGATTGCTACTATTCTTTGTAATTAAAATTTAGACTTCTTGTCTGAAAGTTGAATTATTTTGTCAAAAATCGATTTTTTATTTAGAGATGTATAATTTTAGTTAAAAATTTATCTATTGGGCTGAAAATTTGAATATTTGGTTAAAAAAAAATTATTTCTTAAATTGAAATTCCATTTTTGGTTAAAAATTCATGTATTTTGTTGAAAAGGCTTTTGATTTAAATTTAAATTATTTTTAATAAGAATCATTAGATTTCAAATATACTAAATTTTTCACCAATTTTCGGATCTGCTCACGTGTTTGATTGGAAATAAATTATTTTAAACAAATATTATTCGACTTTAAAAATAAAACAATCCCAAACAACTTAGGTTATGTTAGTGCTTTTCGTCCGAAATTAGTATTTGTTAACAAATAGGCAACAGTTTGTTTCTAAAAAAATAGTTTATGTTTTTACTCTGACATTAACTGACCAATTTTCATTACTTATAAATAAATATTGTCCTTGCTGTTTTTATTACTTTAGGTAATAAATACTATGAAATGCAAAAATGTTGTATTCATATTAATTTTATATTTTAATTTAGACATCGCGTAAAAAAACAAAACAATAATGTATTCAAGTGCTTTTTGTCTAGATAATGTTATAAAACATTGATTCATTGTATTGAAATATTTAGGCTAGATTTTAGGTAAGAATGACGACAAAATAACGGCTCTGACATTTCTCAAGTTATTTTGTTTCGGCAACGTTGTCACATTGCTTCAAAACACTTTTCTCAACTTTTCACAACATTTTTTATTCCCCTTTAGAAATATTTGCCTAATTTATCAGACATTCCACGAGACGACAAACGCACAGAATATTTCACTACACAACGCAAAATCTGCAACGCGAAAAGGCTTCCGAACAAAACTTTTTTTCTTCACTGTACTTCTTATTTCCTCTGTTTCTTGAAACTGTACTAGAAACAAACGTAATCAAACGTAAGGAATTGTTAATAAAAAAACAATCAAAGCTAGTGATAATCGAAACAATTGGCGTTCGTTATGATGAATCATTATTGGAATTGGAATCTATGCAAAGTTGGGAGAAGGGTTTCGAAGCGTGGGCGACCATTTTCTGTCAAAGTATGAGTACTGCAGCATCGGTGAATAAAGGGGCGTAAACCGGAGATTTAAAGGAAACATACTTTGGAGCACTTTAAATCACTCGAGAGTAGAATTCGCGTTCACTTACCGTTTTTCAGATATCGAAAAAGCGGAATTTTAAATATCCCGACTTTTATCTCCTTGACGGAGATCTTTTTTTGTGTCTCAAACTCACGACGCGTACACGGTCCACCGCAGTCCACCTGAACAGCGTCTGGTTCTCCACTTCTCCTCTCTTGCTTCCCCTACAGTCATTCACGACACTACGCATGCGCGGTACGGCAATCAGCGCGTAAATTTAAATCTCATTATAAACATTTTCGATTTTTAAGAAATCGTCTTGTGAGAAGTCATCATTTCAGGCAACAGAATTTGTGGAATCAAAGTTTTTAAAGTAATCCAAATAATATACCTAATTGTTACAATTTCTTAAATCATTAAAATTAGAGAAATTTGGAGAATGTATTAAAAAGAAAAAGTAGAAATCTCGGCAAGTTATTTTAATTTTTTTTCGCTTTTTATACATTTTCGAAACTTTTGTCATTTT
>JAAAKG020201258.1:0-23525 GCA_010014905.2 Druon quercuslanigerum | reverse complement strand
CAAAGCTCTAGCTCTTATGAGAACCAAAAGTATGAACTTTTGCAAATTAACCTTTTAATGAAATTTTTTTAAGCATCAATTTTGGTATTAAATTTCTCGTTTTCCAAAAAATAGAATAGTTAAATTTTTAGATAAAAAAATAAGTAATAAAAAATAATGATTATTCAAAGAAATAGTTCAATCTTCCACCAAACAAATAAAATAAACATGAAGAATCTAAAATGAAGAATCTTCAATCAAGTAGTTCATATTTTGGTTAGAACATAAATATTTAATTAAAAAACAATGGGTTCTTAACATAATAGTTGAATTTTTACCCAAAGAGATGAAATTTTACCTAAAATGAAGAATCTTCAAACAACAAAAAAATCACTGTTAAAAAAAATTGTGGAATTTGCTATAAAGCAGATTAATTTTTAGACAAAATAGATGAAATCTCAACAAAAAATTGTAATAACTAATATTTTAGCTAAAGCGGAAGTTAATTTAAAATAAAAAACAGTAGAAGAGAATCGATAAAGACGAACTTTCTGAATTTGTAAAATGCTAAGCTAAAAAGGTGAATTTCGAATAAACTGTTAAAATTTTAATAGTCAATCAAATAATTGAATTTTCTAACAAAACAGATAAATTTTTAACCAAAAAAACACAAATTTTTAAAAAAGCAGTTGAACTGTAAACCAAAATAAAAGATTTGTTTAAATTATTGAATTTTCTACAAAATAAATTAATTTTTATTCCAATGATTGAATTTTTAACCAAAAACATGGGTTTTAACCGAGCAGAATAATTTCATACAAAGCATATTTATTTTTAAGCAAATAATTTAATTTTCAATAAAAAATAAGTTTATAATTTAAAAGATTAATTTATGACCATAAAATACGATTTAAAGCTAAATACCTAATTTTTAATCGAGCAGTTACATGTTTAACTATAAGAGATCAATTTTTAACTAATCAGTTGATTTTTCAGCTAAAAAAGAGAAATTTTTAACAAAAAATAAACAATTTGAAAAAATATATTAGTTTTGTTGTTATTTTTGTTACAAATTACAAAAACAACAACAAAAACAATACATTTTTTCCGTAATAGTTCAAATTTCCACCAGGTAGTTGTATTCTCCATTAAAAAAGATCAGTTTTAATCTAAACTGTGTGAGTTGAATTTTCAGTTTAAACAATTTATTTTCTTCAATAAAGAAAAAAGAATATTCAAGTGGCCAATCATTTTACCGATTACCCTATCCAGACAGCCCTGAAGCAGGATCGAGAATTTTCGTCCTACATATTCGTGTGATTCTCTATTATCGTAGCTCGCGATATGGGAGGTTCGGATTTCATGGGTTCCTTCTATCGATAACGATAATTTTATAGAGAGCGGACAATAGGATTTTATCGCACGTAATTATTTATAAATCTACTTTTTGCGATATGGGTGCTCGGTGCAGCAGTTTCACCGGGTCGACGCCGTTAATGGGCGTGAGTACATTGTTGATCAAAACATTTTTTTTTACAACTAAGATAGAAACAGAACAGGTCACGATGTTTATACCCCTCCCTCAAGTTTCTCTTTAATTTCATGTTCTTCGTAATTTTCCCAAGGTCACTAAACATTTTTTACGACTTTTTAATGATCTTCTTCAATTTCATACTATTATCATTTTACCATTAGGCCATTTTCCATTCGGACAAGCGGGACTCACTCGGCCAGGAAGGGAGTCATAAGGGGAAGGGGGTATCAATTTTTACATTGATCTAGATTCTAGAATCCTGTATTGTTTATTTGGATAACTCGTTTGTTCCGCAACACTGCTCCGAACCAGGTTGATGATGAATATATCTAGCGATCACCCCAAGTGAAAAGTTTCAAAAAGTCACCATGTGAAGCTCCCCACACCCAGAAAAAAGTTCTTCTTAAATTAAAAAAAAAACTTGTTTTGACTAGGTTTTTTTGATTAAACATACAAATACTTTTACATGATAAGAAAATTTATTTGATTTTAATAAATGACGTCACGTACTTTCTTCCATTTAAATAAATTATTTGTTTAAATGATTTTCTTGCTTCAAAATAAAACTTTTTTGATTCAAAACTGTCACTAGGAGAAATCAAGGAAATAATTTCTTTAGAGTCAGTAATTTGAAATAAGCAAATTATTTCTTGAAATCAAAGAAAGATTTTTTTATTCCACGTTACTAATGTGACACGAATTGCGCAAAACAAATCAGTTTGATCTGTTTACGTTAGCGCATCTTTCGGAATACGTGTTGTCAAATTTTTGCGAAGACGGACGCCTTTTGGTAATAATTTAAATCCTTACCTCATGTGCACAATTTCGTTACAATTTATTTTTTTATGTTAAATTTTCGTGAAGACTTGCAAATTAGAAAAGAATAAAATTCATTTACAAACAACAAATATTGAAATGAACTTTTTTCCTCGAATTTCTTGTAAAGTTAGCTTGTATAAAACGTAGCACCTTACTAAAGACAGTGTGTATTTCTGGAAAAAAAGTTTCCTCTATCGATCTGTAACAGCTTAGTGGTAAAAGCACCCGACCAGCAATCGGAAGACCTGTGGTTCGATTCCCAGCGAAGAGAAGGAAAAGAACTTTTTTTATACAAATTTCAATTTAAAAAATTTTTTATTCATAACTCCATCTAGTCTGAAAAGACGTTAAGCATTTATTTTATTTAAATAGACCGGCTGAGATAGATAGTGATTATTTCCGTTTACGCGGTTGGTGATATACATCTTCACTGATCGGTCTTCGCCATCTCCTATGATAATACAGATTCCTTGGAAATTTGACTTATATAAAACGCATCTTTCTAAAGGCAGCAGTTTTTCTGTACAAAATTTCCTCTATCGATTTCTCTAGTAGCATACACGAAAAATTTATCCTTAAAGTCACGAACTTGTAGCCTGAAAATTTTAGACTTGAATATAAAAAAGGAAGAATTTTATTTGTGCGATTTAATTTACATTTAGTCATAAATTCGCAATAAAAAAACTCTGAGGATTTAAACCCTCGAACTCGACGTCGAGGCTGAAATATGTATGTGTCATACAACTTCGAGCCACGAAAGACGAACCTATGTCCAAGTTCCGAGATTTGTCGGGCCAGCTCGTGAGTGCTCTATGAAACTTTTCCCAATCACTCACAATATTTTTGTAATTATTTACGGAAAAAAGTGATAAACGATTTTTAGAATTGTGATATCGAGTTTATTAATTCTTTCTCAAAATTCGTAGATTATTTACGAAAATATTTCTATGTCCAATGAATTTTTCTTATATCCAAAACCTAGCTACTAGCTCGTGTCTTTTTTACGTATAATTTTTTTCCGTGCAGGTGTAAAAAAGCAGCCGATCGAAAATCGGAAAAGCTGTGGATTGAATCCTAGAGGAGCGAATGAGAAGATCTTTTTTCAGGTCAATTTTAATTAAAAAACATCTGAAAGAATTTTTACCACATATGTCAAGTAGTGCCTCCTCTACACGCAATTTGTTGAAGATTATCTCATTACTTACTTCTTCGAACTTTTTTTGGTGGGATCATGTCTCGCTCACGTATATCACAGTCAGTAGAAATATAGAAATGTGTATTACCCTTTTATCTTTACTTGATACATTTTTACTTTTAAAAATGGACCCTGTTCCAAAAATAATATTTTTTATTTCAAATTACATTAGTTATAATATTTTCATTCTTAAAATCATAAAAAAACTATTTTTTCCGCTAGCCTCCTTTTGGCATAACAACTACCTTAATACATTCTGTTAAAGAGTAGGGAAGTTATGGTAACTCAGATATATTTAAAATCGATTTTTATATTAAAAATTTTCTCATTCTTATAATTTAAAGTAGATTCGAAAATTGAAAACTTGAATTGATTTCAGACAAATCGATTGAAATATAATATTGATACATTTTATTAAAATATAAATAATCTATGGTAATGCATAATATTTAAAAACACTGTTTTTTATAGTTAAATTTTTTTCTCTTACTTAATTCCAAATTGATGTAAGAACGAAAAAGGTTCCTTGATTCAAAGCAAATCTATTGACCTATAATATTAATACACTTTATTGAACATAAAGGGAGTTATGTTCATTTATAATTTTCAAAACATCTCTTTTAAACAAAAAAACTTTTTTAATTGACATAATCCAAAGTTAATGCATGATAGGAAAGACTTTTTAATTATAAATTTTCAAATAAAATAATTCCTACAATTTTGCTTGAAAAAACATATAATTGCGAAAGGTACAGGAGCCGACGAAACTTCCCCTGTCCATTTTTCAGGTCAAAGAATTACCTTGTCTAATATAAGATTTGATTTATCTGGTATGCTTTTGTGTTTTAAAAACTGTTTGTATTTTTTGTAAATTTCTATTTTTAAATTGATCAAAATAAAAACTTTCGTCTGTCTGATATGTAAAAAATCACTAATGCTTCCTCTATAAGGAAGCAAATACATTTTCTAACGGGAAGCATAGTGCTCGTTAAATGAGCTTGTTTATGACGCAGCCCTCAAATCTTGATCTATCTAGTAACAAAAAAAGTCTTTTTTAAATTCAATTTTTCGAATTTTTTGTGGAAATTTTATCTTTTTTAGTTGAAAATGTAGCTTTTTTGAAAACTCGTCTTTTGTGTCAATAAAGAAATATTTATGATAAAAAATTAATCTCATTGGTCAAAATTATATCGTTATTTATGCAAAATTCTTTTTCATGATGAAAGAATAATAAAAATAATTATAGTATTCCTAGAAAATAAGTGATCAAACTTTTTACTTCAGAATTAATAATAATTTTCGGTATTCTAGTAGTATCCTTAGGGTTCGATTCTCGGTACCTGCATAATTTTGTTTAAATACGTTTTTCAAGCATAATATTTAACGTATACATGAGGTTATTTTAAAAACTTTCAATAAGTTCAGCATTTTAGAATTTTTCTCATTTAAATATTTTTTGTTGATCAAACTTTTTCATGCACGGCACACATGCAATTTTTGGTGCTACGGTTACAGAAGAAAACATATTAGATAGTATTTAATATTTACATACTGTTTCCTATTTTTTATCGTGCACTTTCCACCAGAGCTGGGCAACTGTTAACGGACTATCGGGATTAACGGACTATTTAAATTCCGTTAACTTCCATTAACTTCCTTTAACCTCCGTTAACTCAAAAAATTTTTTGAAATAAACCATTTTCTGCAGTGCGCATGTCACCAATATTTTCCGCCAATTGGCATGCTGACATGAATGAGACACGACCATTAGTGACTTGCGCAGAACAGCCTGATATCACCTGGGACTCTGTCCGCGGTCTTCTGTCGCTGAAGAGATCATGCATGTCAGATGAAAATTTCGACATTCTTCTGTTCATGAACAAACAGTGAACATAGTCAATTTTCACTTTGCTATTTTTATAAAAATTGGATATTGTGTTCAATTAAATTGAGACTCCGGATTCTATAACCACGAATAAAATTTTCCTAGCCGCTTCAGGCCCCTGATAACTTGAAAGTCAGTTTTCGAAAATTTAACTTTTTAAAACATCACTTTTTAGAAAATTTCATGGCGCACCTTTTTTCTCTCGACAAAAAAGTTTTATCTTTTACCGTTTCTGTAAAAAATTACCAGCAAATTTACTAAATATTTTCACTTCAGCTCGCTCTGAAAGACTAAGTTCATTATATTTTAAGATAAAAGTTTAATACACTATCCTTTAAACTGTTCTTAAGATAATGTGCGATTTAAAATTGATTTATTTTGTTAAATAAAAAAGTTATACATTTTTTGGCAATCGGCATCAAAATAACGCTAGAAAATTTTCAAACGCTTCGTTTATCGATGGAATTTTGAGTAAGCCCAAGTTTCCAGCAATAAAAATGCTTAGCAGGATATAATTCAGTTTTCTGAAAATTTTTACCTCAATCCAATGATTCTTTAACAAAATAGGTGTATTCTAATAGCATTGATCGAGTGCGTGATTGGTGACAAT
This sequence comes from Druon quercuslanigerum, assembly GCA_010014905.2. Taxonomy (NCBI): domain Eukaryota; kingdom Metazoa; phylum Arthropoda; class Insecta; order Hymenoptera; family Cynipidae; genus Druon; species Druon quercuslanigerum. The sequence goes on along the minus strand of JAAAKG020201258.1, from coordinate 17,503 downwards.
TTCGGATCTCGACCTGCTCGACCACCTATGGACTGGAATTATTTTAGACTATTTATTTGTTTACACAATCAATTTAAAATTTGAACATCAAACCACAAGCAATTATTTTTTGTTAGGACAAAATCATTAAATATTTATATCTTATATTATATATACGTATTTACAAGGTGATTACAAACATTTAGAAAAGTATATCTCACAACACAAATTTTGAAACAAAATACTAATTTCTTAAACGAAAAAATCAATTTTCTACTCAAAGGGATGAATTGTTAACAAAAATTATGAATTTTCAACAAAAAAGTTTATTTTCAATGAAAATGTTTAATTATCTACCAATAACTTATTTTTTTCTTGAAAGTTTTGTAGAACTTCATTTTACTGATTTTTATTCAAACTAAACTTGTTAATAATTATACTACTAATAAGATAAAAATGGTTTAGAACATATTAAATACTTTTTGTAAAAACAGAATGAATAAAGTGCGTAGACAATCTTATAAAGAACATAAGAAACCGATAGAGTATTATAGAGATTAAATAAACATTACGTCTAATTTCTGAAGATAAAATAAAACGGAAAAGTTAGATCAACTATTTTCAAATAAATAATTACTTCTTAAACTATTCTTTCTACAGTAAATTTATATTTTGTTTCCAAAATTTGTTAGACTTATCAATGTGGCTACCTTTTTTGATTTTATAAATCAAGTTATTTATTACTCAATACAAAAATCCTGTTTTCTTTATTTCCTCTAGGTAACAGTAGTATGCATATAAAATATGCGCTTAATTTTACTTATGCAAATTTTTACGAAAGGAAAATAATAAAAAAATAATTTTCAAAGTTAATTAATTTATTTTTTATTCACTTTCATAAGTATTGACATTTTTATCTTTTTAAGGGAATTGTACGTACAAATACCTTGTTTTTATTTACCTTGCTAATATTATTAGGCCTATTTTCTTTGTTTCTATTTATTTGTCTACCTCCAGTTAAAAATTCTAGCAAACTCAACATTTACTTTTTTAGTTATTCATTTTCAATATTTTAGATTTATTTGCTGAGGAACTAATCTTAAAAATTAATTGAAGATGCCATCGCTTTTTGTTTACATTATGTTTTTAATGGACACCTATTTCAAGGACATTGTATGCAAACATACTTGTATTCTAACGGGCTAAATAGTGCGGTGCAACCGGGCTCCGAAGTCATCGCCCCTCACGTGCTCGGTTAATGCTATTTGAATGATCCTATTTTGTTAACGAATAATTCAATTAGGGTAAAACTTTTCAGAAAACTTAATTATATCCTACCTAGCATTTATATTTCTGTAAGCTTGGGCTTACTCAAAATTCCCTCGATAAGCGAAGCGTTTGAAAATTGTCTAACGCTATTTTGATACTGATTACCAAAAAAAGTTATAACTTTCTTATTTAAAAAAATCAATAAATTTTAAATTTAACATTATCCTAAGAACAGTTTGAAGGATAGGGTATTAAATTTTTATCTTAAAATATAAAGAACTTTGTCTTTCGAAGCGAGTTGAATTGAAAATATTTAGTAAATTTGCTGGTTTGAAAAACGAAGTTTTTTTGATTTTTTACAGAAACGGTAAAAGATACAACTTTTTTGTTGGGAGAAAAAAGATGCGCCATGAAATTTTCTACAAAGTGATGTGTTAAAAATTCAAATTTTCGAAAACTGGTTTTCAAGTTATCAGGAGCCAACTCGAGCGGACTGAAGCGGCTAAGCAAATTTTATGCGTGGTTATAGAATCCGAAGTCTCAATTGTTCCATTTATTCTCATCTCTTTCATTTGTTTTCATTTTGCAAAATTCTTGTAAATTTCACAATATATACACTCTAGTGAATAATTTTCTTTATCGTATGAAAAGTTAACTTTAACGAATAACGGATTAACTTTAACTTTCGTTCAATTTTCAACGGATTAACGATTAACTGACTTAGTTTTCCGATTAACTGTACCCAGCTCTGATATCCACTATGTATTTATTTATTATTTATTTATTTACCTCTGGCTGGTACCGGGGAGAAATGCTTATAGATTCCGTTGGGTGTCTGTTTCTCCGTCTTTTTTTCCAAAGAAGGGAAAGTGCAGAGAAATAAGTAAAGAAGGGAAGGGAAAGTAGGAAAAATGAGGAGTTGAGAAGTAGGAGAAGTTAGGAAAAATGTAAAGAGGTGAAGTAAGGGAAAGTTAGTGAATAGAAATTAATGAAAGTAAGGGGAAATAAGAAGTAGGAAAGTAGAGGAAGGGAGAAATAATGACGTGAAGTAAAGTAAGCAAAAATGAGGGGAGGGAAAGTAAAGGAAGTGATAAGAAAGTCAGTATAGGGGCAGTTGGTAAAGTGGGAGAATGATGGAAAAATACGGATGGGCAAGTGTGGGAAACGCGAGAAATGAGAAGAATGAGGAAAATTTAAGAGATACAGAGCAGGGCAAAGGATAAAAAATGAGGGAAGGGTAAGCAGGGGAAGTGATGGGATAGGGCGGGAGAGGAAAGTAGGTTAAGTAAGGGTGAATGAGGGGAAGGAAACTAGGGGGAGTAAGAGTAAATTATTAGAAATGAAGGTGAGTGAGATAAATGTCAGCTGCTAATGTGAGGGGAGGAGGAATTAGAGGATGAAAAATTTAAGATAGTGAAACGGTGAAGAGAGGGGAGAAAAAGTATGAAAGGGGAAGTTTTAGCCCCTTAACTGACGTCTCAAGAGACTACGTAACCATTTTTTTAGGCACACATCATCTACTTCTACTGTGACAATTTTTTATTTAGAGTAGTTATACAGTGCATGGGGGGTGAAAATAATAAGATGTAAATGTATTGGATGACATTTTTAAATGAAATTTACATTTTAATGTTGGATAGATGAGCTGGATGAAAATGTTTCATAAAATTTACATTTCAATGTTGGATAGATGTTTCCGGATGGAGATGACGAATGTGTCGGTTGGAGCTTACATTGGGTGAAAGCATTACGAATACGAGCATTGTAGAAAAGACGTTTTTCGTAGTCCGTGAGCCGTGAAGGAACAATGCTAGACAATTACCGGGTGCGATATGACGTCAATGACTAGCGCATACGATGTCTCAGGGACGTTTAAATGCATCTATAATGTTAAAGAGGTGTGTCTCGAAGTCGAGAACTTTCTTGGTCCGCCGCTCCGCAACAGCGGAAAGTGCAGTTACGTGCTGGTCTTGATCAAATTACTAGATTCCCAAGATACTTATGGCTGCAATTTTCAATCATGACCTTCCTGTCGCAAATTTGTTCAGGGAAAATTTGTTCCAAAAAAGGTCAATTTTTAACTTTCAGCTAGAAAACTAACCATTTCTGTTTTGTCTCCTGCAATTTTTAAATTAAAATTCAGAATTAATTATAATCAAAAAGAGAAAAGTTATTTTTCTCTCATGCTTAAGATGGTTACAGCGCAATATGTCATTAGATGCGGACACAAAAACCCAAAACCACACCATCCACTGACTGGGATACAGCCAAGTGCATGATGGAGGGTGGAGAGCTACAGCTTAAGGTGAGATCCGAACCAATAGAACCACCAACCAGAACCTAAAATTAAATAGAATAATTTCCAGATATACCGTCTCAGGGACCGAACCCTGGACTTCTAACGTGAAGTCCGAGAGCCTAAGCGATGCTTCGTCGTTAATTTTTGAGTTATTGATTTTGCTCTTTAGAGGAATGTTTGAATTTTTAAACTTGTATGCACATTTTGAAAATTGATTAATTTCTACAACTTCCTTTCAAGACACTAATTTAAGAATCCTTCCATTTTTTAACGAAGTTTGAAATTGTTTCATTTTTAAGGATTCGAGTTTCAATTTATTAATTTTGAAATTTTACAATCAGAAAACATATTATTTTCAAAGTTTTCAGAATTAGTCTACTTTTAAGATTCACAATGTGTAAAATTTTGCAATTTTGAAAGGTGAAAAGAACAGTGATGTTTCTTTACTTTGAATGTAATTTGTTATAACATACAGAATATAATGCTTGTTAATAATAAATTTATTAACTTTTAAATTGCTATAGTTTCAATTTCAAATTACAGTTTTCAATTGCGCAATTCTGAAACATTTTAATTTCCTAAGCTTTGAAACTAATCTTTTTTTTTGCTTTAGAAGCTTCAATTTGAGAATCTTGAATTTAGAATAAGGCAATTATAGATTTCAGTCAGTTACAAATTTATAAATTTTAGATATAAGTATTCTGAATTACTTGGTTTCAATTTTAAATGTATAAAATTGTCTAATTTTTTCAAAATCCTACAATACCGAATTTAAAGATGTTATAGTTGCATTTTTTCACTATAAAGTATTTATTATCAATCAATGTTGAATTAATATCCTTAAAAATCAATTAAAAACAATGAAAAATCAGGATGATAATTTGTAAAATTGATGCCTTCAAAACAATATATCAAAACCTCGCATTAAAAATGTAACAATTATTCGTTTATAACTGTTCTAAAATATCAAACTTAAGCTTAATTGAAAAAAAATCAATTTTAAATTAAAATACTTCAAATTAAGCAATTTTAAAAATTTGAATAATAGCAATCCTTTTTTTTTATTCTCTATTAATTTTTAATACAATATCTTAAAATTATCAAAATTTAAGTGGAAGCTTTAAAAAAATAAGTGATTAAAAATTTAAAAATATTTTTTTTGGGAAAGATTCTAGAATAATATTACAGTATTGAAAGCATTTTGTTAATTCTGAATAGTTAAAATTTTATTGCTTTATTTTCATATTAAGTGCTACATTTCACATTTTTCCTCTTTATATGCTTTAATTTTGCAATTAATAACCCAATAAAAATGTTAATTTTTTAACAATTTAAAGTAACAATAAATATTTAAAATGCAAAAGGGTTTAACGATAAAAAAGTTTAATTATCTTTTTTTAAGGGAAGTTTTTTTAGATAAGTAATACTTCCCTTTTTTTGGAGAATAAATATTTTTTTCATTTTTAAATGAAATTTGGGTCCGTTTACAAAATAAGAATTCCAATTTCTTATTTATTTTTGTAGTTTAGATTCTTTATTTTCTTTCAGGTTATATAAATATAATTTTTCTAAGCTTCTCGAGTAAGTTCAAAAAGGTTTTTGAAGATTTCAGAAGTTTCGAAAAAAAATCTAGAAAATTTCTAAGAAATTTTTCTTTTTCTTTCACAGAATTTTAAAAAACTTGCAGAAAAAATTGAGCCAGTTTAACAGATACTTAGGACTTTTTCAGGCTTAGAACAAATTCTTAAATGTTTAATAAAATTTTGAAAATCTTTTAAACTTTGCAATATTTTTGATTTATTTAAAAATTTCTAAATATCTTTTTAACTTAATCGAATTATTCCGTAAAGCATAATAAAATCTTCCGAATTTGCTTTTCACAGTTTTGGAAATCTTGTATAATATTTTTAAATCTATTTATATACTCTCTCAAAGTTAATTTTTCAATTTTGACACCTTTTAAGGTATTTAAAAACCTTTAGAATATTATTTCAAACTCTTAAAAAAAGCTACGTTTTATTTTAAGTCTTTAATAATATTTTTAATTTTTAAATTATCACTGCGATTTTAAAAAATTTAGAAATGTTTTTTCAAATGATTCGAATTTTTCCTAAACTTTGATAAAGTTCTGCAAAATTCTTAAAAGCTTCCAGATTATTTTTTGTCAGTTTTAGAAATATTGTTGGCAAAGTATCAACATTTTCGTAAATATTCTTAATAAACGTTAATAAACTTTTTTTATTCTCTTCAGGCCTTTCAAATTCTTTAAAAGCTTCTACATGTTTTGTTTTCAATCTTTACAAATCTACATTTTGTTGCAAATTTATTCTAGTCTTTTAAATATAAAATGATTTTTTTGATCTTTTTAAAACTTCTGCGTCAATTTTTGTACAATTTCGTAATTTTGCAAAATGAAGGAATTTTGCTTTACAATGTTCTACTTTCTTTTTAGATATTTTAGGAAATAATTTGAATCATTTAAATATATTTTTTAAAATCATTTTTTAAAGATAAAAAATCAGTTTATTTATCTCTAGAAGCATAACATAAAAAACGTATTGTCGTAAAACCTTTGAAAAGCCTTTAGGAGCTGCAAAATATTATTTCAAAATCTTTAAAAATCTACATTTTGTTAACAAATTCTTCAAAAATTTGTAAATTTTGTATTATTTTATAATCACTTCAATACTCCTTAAACTTCGAAATATCTTTTGAAATTAAATATTAAATTAATATACCTCAAATTGTTTGTATCATTCAATTGGTGATGATAATTCGATAAGTAAGGAATTTATCCTTTTTTTATACTATTTTTTAAAACTGATTATCATACGTGAAGAGAGCTATTTAGATCAGAATCAAAGATCATTCGCAGTAGTTTTCACACTTAAAAGTCACTAATCATGTGGGAGGAACAAAGTCATTTGCTAGTAGTAAAAAATAATGGGAGTGGTAACCCCGGAAATTAAATGGTATACCGCTCGATTGAAACGGGATTTAGTAATTAATTTCTGTACCTTACGCTTGTTGGTATAAATTTATCAGGTACTACTGATATTTTAAATATGACTATTTTGATAATGCTTATTTAATTAGTCATATCAGACAAGATTAAAATTAATGTTCCAATTTACCCCTACATAAAAATAACTTCTGAAAAGTCTTAACCTGATTGAAATTAATTAACAAAATTGCTACAGTTTTTCTCAAAATATTAATAGTAAATTTTTAAAAAACCCATACTTATATTTTTTTTCAATTTTTGGTTAAATTTTTATTTTTATGAGAGCGATATCTTGTCAGTTTTATGATGGATAAGTAAATTTTTTGTAAAGTTTTTTTTTCATAAATTCAATGTATATTGTAAGTTTATAAATCAAAAATAAACATGCTTGGAATGCAATGTTCTGCGACTAAATAATTTGATTCTTTTCGTATAGTTTCTCTTATTTATTACAAAGAAAATCCTGTGAACAAATATATTTTTCGAGTTTTTAATTTCAAAAAGATTTTTCTGTGGATTTTTCATGACACATTTTTTTAAATCTTATCATCACCTTTAATATTCTTACATTTATCAAAACAGATCTTATGTATTCTAGACATTTTTTTCAGTGGGTGAGAATAATTTTTAAAAAGTTCTTCATTACGCTATAAAAAAATAATTGAAAAAAGTTATTTTTTGGGATAAGGGATATATAGATTAATCAAATCCATAGGTTAGGTATGATATAAGAGAGAAATTAATTTTTTTATAACGATTGATTGTAAATAGATGCAATTTGGCCATTCAAAAATAAGAAAATTTAAAAATAAGCTCAATCAGCATTACGGAATCAACGAAGAATGTCTTTTCAATGACCCTTTAACGTGATAATTCACAAAAATTAATAATTATTATACCAATTTTCATCAACAAATTCAGAGTTTGATATTTTTTCAACAAATGCGCTGGTTGTTTGCTTACGGAATCAAATCAAATCACCATTTAAACAAGTTTTTTAAAACAAAGTATTTAGCAAAGATTCATCGTAAAGACATTTTTAGTCGATTCAATAAGCAAAATTTGAGCGTTTTCGTTAAAAAATACCCAAACTCTAAACTTTTTATAACATTAATGTTTAAATAATTAATAAAATCATCACAAGAATATTCTTAATGGATTCCGTAAAAAATTACGTTTATTCGTCAAAAAATAGCCAAACTCTAAATTTTTTTAATAAAAATTGTTTAAATAATTAATAATTATTTTTAATTTAAAAGTTATCATAGCGAAAAATGACGCTAAAGATATGCTTAGCGGAATCATGAAGAAAAAATAAGTATATTTGATCAAAAACAGCCAAAACTGAATTTCTTATAACATTTTTTAAATAATTTATAATTCTGATACATTTTCGAATCATTTTAGCAGAACTTCATTGAAAAGACGTTCTTAGTTAACTGCGTAAAAAAATTAAGCAGATTTATTGATAAATAGCTAAATTCTAAGTTTGCTTATCAAAGTGGTTAAATAATTGCCAACTAGTACTTACTTTCAATTAATCGTGATAAAAGATTATTTTCTCTCACATTTTAAACCAAAGTTTTCGATTTCAATGAGCTAATAAGTTCCAATCCCAAAAACTAACTTTTCTTCAATAATTTGTTTATAAGATAATAAGAAATTTTGCTTAAATTATTGAAACCCACTGAGAATGATTTATAGTTAGTTTAAGCACAGATGTGACACATTTTTTGATAAACCTGAGCATCATTAAAAAATAGTAGTTCTGAATAGTTCAAATAAAAAATTACAACTTTTTTGCTAAATAAAAAAATTAACCATGTTATTTTTTGAAAAGTTCAAATATACAAATTCTTTTGAAATTTAAAAACATTTCATTAAAACAAACAAACGTCCAAATCAAATCAATAGTATAAACTACAAAATTTATTTATTCACAGTGGGCCAGAATCCCAAGAGCTGAACAAAACTAAAAAAATGGTTCAACTTGAATTAAAATTTTGATGTACAAGTTTTTAGAGTTTTTTATTTTAAATCTGTTTTAAAATTATTTAAAAAATTGGTGGACCGAATATGGCCACCGAAAATTTAAAAACTACAATTTTAATGGAATACAATTTTTATAGGCATTTTTATTAGCTGACCTCAAATTCGTCTTTGTCATTTTAAAAACAAAATGATGGATCCAATATAGTGACCCAAATGGTTCATTTTAAATATCAAAATTTGTATTTGTATTTTTTTGAGTCGCTGATTCCAAATCTGTTTTTGACATTAAAATAATATTAGTCGCTTAATTATTTTTGACAATTGAATTAGTTTTTCCTCTAATATTTATTGTTTTTAAAATTATATAAAAATTTTAATTAATAAAAAATTATTGAAAAAAGATTTGAAAATATTTAACTGATACAGTTATTCTATTCCAACCGTCAGATTACTCAGGAAAATATCGTTTACTCAAATGTTCTGAATAAACAATTTATTTTTTCTCTACGTCATTTATTTCGAAATTGTCTTTTACGAAACAATCAGGGGCTAACAGCCGAAGAAGTGCTAGTAGGTACACCAATTAAAATAAAAATTAAAAACTAAAAATTTGTAATGCTCTGTGACATTTAAAAGAATGGATGTCAAAAATAAATTGATTTATTTTTTATCACTATATGGTTCTTTTATTATGTAAAACCCAGAAAATAAAAAAAATCCAACTTTATTATTTTTTCGTGCACTTTCTGTTTACTTATCTACAACACGAACTGCTCCTTAAAATATTCAACATTACGAGTTAAAAATGACCTAAAAAATGTGCATTTTAATTTAAAAACTTTATTTTTTGTGTGTTTGTCAAGCTTTTCGGGATTTTGGTCCATTGTGCGTCGTTTGGGTTCCATAAAGTTTGAGTTTATATCTTTAGTGACAACGATGAAAAATTAATTTTGAGTAAAGTTATATCCGCAGCCACCTGGAGAACAATAAAATAACAAAATAAATCGAGATGCTTCCGACAGTTCAAATGTTTTGGCGTCGCTGAGAGCCGACTCCAATTGGACCACTCGACTTTGAGAAGTTCTCTAGATGCTGTTCTAATTTTACGACCTGGCGACTACCGGTACTCGACGTTATCCAGCTGCTTCATTTCTCTATAGAGCCGACAAAAACAAAAAATTATCAGTACATTTGCATTCGTTTGGAGATTAAAAAGCTTCTTAAAATTGTTTTTGAAGGTAAATATATCATCATTTAAATTCTTTACGATATAGGATTTAAAACATTTTTGTTGCTTATCTGTAAGAACTCAAGAGAAATGTTTTTTTTTTCAATTCCCTTTCTATTGAGGCACAATTTCAAGAAAAGTCTAGGTCACGATGTGAGAATGATTTGGTGTTAGGATATTAATCCTATGGTAAAATGAATGTCGCAGTCTTTCAGAGTTAATAACATTTTTTTTGTATTTGTTACAATCATTTTGAAAGATTACAAAATGGTAGCCATTTTTCCAAGCTTCTTGAAATTGGATTTTTTTAAAAACCCAACCTAAATTTTTTTGTTAAAAATACCTGGAGATATGCAGGAAAAAAGTTACAAGTGCTATGTTAAAACATAGGACTTGTAAAGTTTTCCATCTGAGCGCCTCATATAGATGAAGCATCTATAAAAGTTCTTGAGCAGAATTTCCTGAAAATAAAATCAAGAATCCATCGACTAAATTTGGACAATCAGCATAAAATGTTCCCATTTCAATCTAAAAAAAAATCATCTTCCGTAAAAAAGAAAAGAAAAAAAATTTCCCATGGAAAAAGAGAGCATCGTGGAGGTGTTGCTGTTTCTGTTGGCTTGCATTTAAAAAAATTTTATTTCCCCTAATAAGGGTGCTGTATGAGTGCCGAAACGTTGGTGATTATATTTAAAAATGTTTTTTTTTTGTGGCTTGATAAAAAAGAAAAAAAAAGACGAAAGAAATGAAAAATATTATTTATAGATGAGATTTTTTTTTAAAAGAGAGAAGGAAGGGGATTTGGATGGTAGCCTTCTCATTTTTTTCCCTCTTTTTTTCCACGAACATTTTATGCTGATTGTCCAAATTTAGTCATTGGATTCTTGATTTTATTTTCGGGAAATTCTGCTTATTAACTTAATTATTGGACCTTAATTAGGATTTTAAATTTGATTTTAATCTTATTTAGGATTCTTCAATTTTATAAAAGTTCTACTAAAATTACCTTATACTCTTTTGTGATAGCTCGCATCGTTTACGAGGAAAATAATATATATAAAAAATATAATTTTCCAGGCCTAAAGAGGATAAAAATGAGAGCATAGTATATGATTAGATACAGTAGGATAGGATAAAATATGATATAATAGTGTATGAGAGGATAAATCAGTATATAGTAGAACAGAATATGACAGGACATGATAGAATAGGACAGGATAGGGTGCCTTTCTAACATTACATATTAAATATAATATACTAACATTAAATTAAATGCAAACATGATATGATAGAATGCCGTTTTAGTATTAGCAGAAACTTTTTTTTAAATATTGGAAGAAACGAAAGAATGAGGTTTTCTAAAAATCTTCATTTCATGTTTTTCAAAATGCAACCTGAAGATAAAAGAACAACAATAAACAGTTCCTAATGAGAACAATTCCTTTTCCATTCAGGCAAAAATTTTAAGCAAATTCTAGGTGAATATTAATTATATGATAAAAATGAAGAAACCAGTACTTCAGAGTTAATCGTTTTTTTTAAGTTTGTTACAATCACCGAAAAATGGCAACATCGTAAATGTTTTTCTAATATTTTTGAAAGTGGATTTTCTTAAAAACTCCAACTAATTTTTTTTCAGGTGGGAATAGCTTCTTCACATTGAAAAACAATTATTTTGGAAAAATCGAATTTTCGCAAATATATTGGGAACACTGAAAGATAAAAAGCTTGCAGAAAAAGAATATATTTAAAAAATAAAATGTTCCCTACCTAAAAGTGATTTAGCAGAATTTTTTAACTTATCAAATAAAATTATATGGTGGGGTTTACCTGAAAACTTTCTTTTTATGTTTTTCAAATTAGATCTAAAAAATAAAGTTAAAAGCTGCACCTTTTTTATTGTTTGCATATATTTCTTTATCGGTTCTGCTCACATGAGAAAGGCGTTTCATCAATTTTATAGGGGCTTAAACATTTTGGAGGGAGCAAAAACTTTTTTGAATAAATATAAATTTTGATTTTTTTCTTGTAACTGATGCAAAATATCACAAAAGAGCAAAATATATTTTTTGTAATTATTTGCAGAGCCTCACAAAGCTTACCAAGAATGAAAGTGACAACATATATGTTGTACACATTACCAGCTATTTAAAAAAAATAATTTCAAAGTTTGGTTTTTACAAAAATCTACTTTCACTAATTTTAGAAAAACATACGAAATAAAGAAAAAGAAGAAAATAGCTGTGCTCATTCAGAAAATACTGAATTTTGAAAAAACTTGATGTACATTTTTTTAAATATTCAGGTTGTCTTCGAATGCCTGTAGCAAATAAAATAAAAGTTTTTGATTAAACTACGAAATATGTTTTCCTTCATTTTTAATATAGAATTATATATTTAAATGCTAAATCATTCTGATATCCCAAGATAGACCTCCGTCTGATTTTAAATGGAAGATAATTTTAGTAAAGTTACAGACTTTAGTATAATGTGAAAGAAAATTTAAAAGTATTAAATGCAATTGGAACGAAATTATATTTAATTGGAAATAATTATATTTGAAGCCAGCAGAGGTCAACAAAAATGATTAAAATCTAAATCTAAAATCTAACGAACTTAACCGAATTCTCGCTTGATTCTATTTAAAACAAATGTTAAGTTAACATAATCCAAATTAACTAAAGATAAGTACAGATTTCAACAGAAGTCAATAAAAGTTCAGAAAATAAAACTCAATTCAATTCGAACAAAATTTTTTAAACTAAATTTGAGTCTGAATCGAAGAGAGTTGGAACTAAAATAAATGCGATTCAAGAAATTTGAACATACCTCAAGTAAATTCAACTGATTTCAAGAAAGTTCAGAGGTATTTAATTAAAATAAATCTTAATGAAATTCAATTAGTTTGCATTAGTTTAAGCTTAGAAATAATTGAACGAAATTAAATAGGATTGAACTGCATTACAGCAAATTCAATAGAAATATACATGACTTCAAGAGACTTAAAGATGAAATAAAAGAAATGAGAGAAAATTGAAAATCCCTCAAGTGAATTCAGCTGAAGACACTTGAATGTAATTCAAAGAAATGATAAGCGAATGAAAGCAAATGAAATTGAATTCGACTAGATTGAACCGAATTCAAGAGAACTGTATTCGAGTTAAACAAAATATATGACAGACTTAACTAGATTTTACAATTTATGTTTAAAAAACAAAAAGGTTTTAACTCATGATGGATTTAATGGGATTCCTAAGAATTAAAAGAAACTCATCGAATTTCATGGTAAAGTGTAGAGATGGAATATATTTTTTAAGTCGTTCGTTTCATCATTCATTTTTTCGGAAGTCAAAAATTAATAACAAACCAAACCATAAAAGTTTATAATGGTTCAATTAAATTCTGACTTAATTGATTTCTACTATCAAGGAATTTATTTTTAAAAATTGGAGATATTCGGGTCATTGGAAATTTATTCAAACTTATATAAAAAAGTCTGACAAAAAATATAAATTTTCGAATAAAAAATTTTATACTTTTAAAAACGATGTCATAATGAAGAATATTTTCATTTTTTAAATTACCATAATTAATAGTTAAATCCTGATACTTATAAGTTTATTGAGTATAACTTGTTTTTAAATATTTGTCGTTTCTTCATTAGAATTTAATGCTTTGAATGTATTTTTGGAACTACACTCTTCAATATAATTGATTTAAAACCTAAATATTTTAGTTTGGAATTGGTCAAATAAACGTTTATAAATTTGTTATTAGTTAGATTTAAAAATACAATTTAAGACTGCTAAGAACTCCTGTACAGATTTGAAAAGCAAGTCACCCAATTTCAAACATTTGATTTTTAATTAATATTATTATTATTATTACACCAATAAGGCCGTGTAACGAGTGTAACAGCTGATCAAAGCGGTCATGAGATCAATATTTTTTCACACATATTTATAAATAAAAGTTTGAATTACGCGGAACAAATTTTCGGGAAATATTAATAAATATTAAAGGACCGTTTGTAGCAAGGCACAGAGTTAGGGGAAGCAAAAAGTTTATTCATGAAAATACGAAATATTGACCGACGCTTCACGGCACAAGTTTGACTTTCATCTTTCTCTGTCGGTTATTTTGCAGCTGATACGTATGTTAGACAAAATTCTTTTTTTGCAATTCAAGTGTACACATTAGATTCTGTATTATGTGTGTATAAAGTTCGTGAGCAATTTTTGTTGTTTGTCTACACTATGATAAACATAAACCTCAATACGAGCCCTTTTGATAACACTGACAATTCCTTCCAGTGTTCTACAGCACGGTCGGTACTTCTCAAAATTATTAATTGAAAAAATTTTTTTACAATTATAATTATTGAGGACCAGACACACATTCCCACGTGCCTGCTAATGATCGTGCCAAATTTTCGACGTTATATCTCATTCCATGTAGACGTAATTTGGAAAAGAAAGGTACCAATATAGCTTCCACCTTTCCTTTCATCGAAAATATTTTTTTCAAAATTTCTACCGGAAAAAGCAGAAAAATGCACTTTATCGCCTTCTCGTTCATTTCCCTAACTCTCAGAACGACACCTCACTTCTTTTAGACGTAAGTTGGGAAAGATAAATTTTGGACCAGGTTTGGTGATTTGACCCTCTCGTCACTTTCGGGGTAGGCATTACTCACTCTATGGGGAAAGGACTAGTGTGAGTAGGGGGTTATAGAATATTTAGACTGATCTAGAATTATCGTGTAATTTATTTAAATAACATGTTCATTCCATTACACTGTTTTGAGACAGGTTGCTGATCAATCTCTCTAGCAATCACCCCAAGTGAAGATGCTCACAAAGTCGTCATGTTAGGTTCTCCACTTGTGTCCATTAGTATCCACGGTCTTTTGTTTCAGGCGTCATTCACTCTTCTAAAACTCTTCTTGTTAGCTATTCTCCGCCATACTTTTCTGTCCTAGCATACTTCTCTAGCTTCTTTCACGTCCATGCATTGTTTCATGCAGGCTGTCGTGTTTCTATGGCTTCTTATGTCCCTTCTAATTAGAGTCTCATTCACACATTCTAACCATTCTTTTCGTGGTCTGCCTTTAGACACGCTGCCACTTACTTTACCTTCATATTTTTATTTCGTATCCTCGTTCATCTTTCATTCTCACAACATGCCCCAACCATCTTAACCGACTTCTTTCCCATGTGTCAACTAGTGTCTCTTCCGCACCACATTATTTGCGAATTACCTGGTTACTCACTTTGTCCAACAGAGTTTTCCCGCATATTTTGCGCAAGAATCTCATGTAAATCGCGATAATTTTACTCTTATCTTTTTCTTGATAGGTCCATACCTCGCTGCCGTATAATACAGCCGATAGTAATATATAATTATGTATTGCCGATTTAGCCTTATTTGATATATTTTTACTTCTGACAAGGGAGCCTGCTCTTCCAATAATCGTCTTACCTTCGTTTATGCGTCTATCTAACCCCTCATTTATCTTCCTGTCCATAGTAAATAAGCTACCAAGATATACGAATTTATCAACTTGTTCAATTCTGTCATCATTTAATACAATGTTGCATATTGTTTTCTCACTCTTTCCTTCGAACACCATAGTTTGTGTTTTATTTACGTTTATTTTGAGGCCCATGCTCTTCATGTTTGCATTCAGTTTATTCAACATCCTTTTCAAGTCTTCGATAGACTCGGCCATAACAACCTTATCATCTGTGAACGCTAACCCACGTACCCTTACTGTTTCGAGATCCACTACTTCTTCGTCGAAAAGAGCTATTCCTAAACACTTGTCCATAAATAATATAAATAGCCATGAAGACATAACGCATCCTTGTCTAACGCCTTGCATACTATCGAAATAAATCTATTGTTTTTATAGCCAGTAGGAGCCAACCATTTACTCCGTATTCTTTCATCACTTCCCAAAATTAGATGTTACTTAAAAATAGTAGTTTTTTAAACAAAAAGACGAAGTTTTCAACAAAAAAACTATGCATTATCAACAAAAAGTTAGTTTAAAAAAACTGTTGAATATTCAACGAAGCACGACTTTTCAACAAAATAGTTGAATTCTCTACTATATAAAATTAATGTTCAACCAAAAAGTTGAATTTTCACCGAAAGAAGATAAAATTTCATCTAAAACAAATGAATTTTTGAACTAAAAAGGCAAATTTTCAAAAAATAGATGAATTTTTAATAAAAAGTTCATTTTCATAAAAAGTTCAATTCTAAAAAAAATTTAAGATAATGTAGTTTTTAAGCTAAAGTTTATTTTGAACGATATAGTTAAATTTTCATTCAAAAGGGACGACTTTTTAACACAATAGCTGAATATTACACCAAATACTACAAATTTTATCTTGAAATATAATCATCAGGATGAAGAAACTTAAAAAAAAATAAAAATAAAATAGACATACAATGTAAAGAAATTACAAAACTTAATTTTAAAAATCGCCTAGTTTTTCTCTGGCCAATTTTCGATCATCCCTGATCAATATATATTATTATTTAATCTTAACCTCGCAACATTTTAAACATAGAATCTATTATAAACAGAAAAGAACAATTACAAATTAAGTATCCTTGACACTTATTTCGAAGTGTCTATTATAAATTCGCTGATTTTCGTGGAATTTTTTTTTTTGGAGTCGCTGATTCCGAATCCGAGGTCCGTTAACCTCTATCACAACAGGTTCAAGGTCATTTAAAGGTTAAATTAAAAAAAGCTTATGAAGAAATCCAGAAAAATAGATACATCAGTTTTTGGGATTTCTGAATCCGAATTCGGAGTTCGTTTAAACGCTCTAAGTCATTTATTTATAACTAGACGTCATTTGAAGGTTATCTCAAGAACATCTCAAGATTAGGCTAAAAAATGGCTTGGTATTGAATTTCGCCCAGTATACCTTGTAGTCTTTTGGAGACACTTATTTAAAATCAGATGTCTGTTTAACATCTCATGAATTCAAATAAGGGATCCATTCAACCACAGTATGTTTGGCTTAGGTCATTGCAAGGTCAATAGTAGATTGTTTAAACAGTGAAAAATGAAGGGTGCTTTCAGCTGAAATATCTCAAACTTAAAACTCTGTAATAGTCAAAACAATAAGCTTAAAACACAATTTTCTAACCATCAGCTCGCCATCCAATAACTCTTAAGATGTTCTTAAGATAACCTTCAAACGTCATCTAGGTGACCTTTAGGCTGATGTGATAGAGGTTAAAGGGCCTCGGATATAGAATCAGCGACCTCAAGACCGTAAAATACCCTGGTCAAGACTTTTGATCAAGCTTATAGATTGTGTTGTTTAAACAATTTATATTAACATCGAAGTAGAAAATTGACATCTAGTAGAAAGTAGTATTTTGCGTATTATAAATAATTTTTAGGTGTTTAAAACACCGCAAAAATATCATAATTAGCGCCAAAAATTTGCAAACCTTGATTTTTCACTCATAATTGAATAATTAAAAAACCCCATAAGCAGCAATAAATTCGTATTCTGTGACTAATTGTAAAAAGAAATGTTGAGTTTTAACTCGATTCACCTAGTGTTTTAATGACTCTACATAAAATTGACCAAAAATATTTTTCCTATGGGGAATACGTGTTAGACTGCATGCGGCTTGCGTAATTTCTAAATAGTTTCTTAATGCATTATTTAAAAACAATATAAATTTGCACAACTTTT
>JAAAKG020201247.1:0-23525 GCA_010014905.2 Druon quercuslanigerum | reverse complement strand
GGGTCGGGTCGGCGCGGGGGTGGGGGGGGGGGGGGGGGGGGGGGGGGGGCCGGGGGGGGCGGGGGGGGGCGGGGGGCGGCGGGCCCGGGGGGGGGGGGGGGGGGGGGGGGGGGGGGGGGGGGTGTTCCGGCTTATTTTAGATACAGGGCCGTGCCGAGCTCTATTTAATGGTAACAGTTCTGTTACACCCCCCTCCCCTGCGGGAGTTCAGGTATATACCTGAAATTTCCTTAATGTCGTTTTCCAATTTTGATACAGTCACGAAAGGAAAAGGGATTTATACAAAATTTTGTAATTCTGCTGTCCTCTAAGGTTTACGTTGATAGTTTTAAATCGAGTCATTATTTATGTTATGATTTCAATCTAAGTGAACCTGTCTATTTAAGTATATTTGAGATACAAAGTTTTGCTAAATTTCAATTATTTTTCATTGGAAAAAAGATTATACAACACATAGACTAATTTAACTAATAATTTTTCAGGAAATTGATATCCTAGTTATTTACAATTATTCATAACTTTGTGCTGCACTTCCAGGTTCTATTGCTGTTTTTCGCATCTGATCCTCCTTCATTGTTGTCTTCTTTCTGAAACAAATATAAAAAGAAAAACGAAAAACTTGTCCGTGTAGTCGGTTGTCCTTCAAGTCTGTTTTTGTTGTAAGTTGAGGTATATTGTTTTATTAACTAATAAAAATTGTCAGTCCGATTTAAACTGTATAATTTAATTTATTAACAAGTAGAGTAGTTTGTTTCCTATAATAGGATTTTGAGTTATGTGTTCCACTGTTATTACTTTAGTACTGTCATTTTTTTGAAAGGTAAAGTTCCGTTAGGTCTAATTTTGTTTCTTAAAATTCAGTAAGTTACCTTATTTATGCTTGATTGAGTCAGTTTTCGAGTTTTGAGTCAGCTTTTTTTCCTTATGCTATTGATCCATTGCCATTTTGCCCTATCTTGATTATAAATATTCTAACACAAGATCATTAGTATTTACTGCTTCTATTTAACAGTATCTGTACTACTTTTTTCTACTTTAAAATCATTTAGCTTCCGTTCACCTATACATTTCCCTCTCAGTTTTTTTAATTTATAAATCGTAGGGGAAATTTTCTTATTAATAATAAAAGGAGCTTCATACTGGCCATATAGTTTGCTAGTCTTTTTATCTGCTTTGTTTGATAGTTTGGTTACCGTATTCTACTTATATTATAATTAATAGCTTGTCTTTTATTTAATTGATCTAAATTTTTCTGGATTTGCTCTTTTATAATTTGTAACTTTCTCAGTCTATATGTCCATTTATCGACGACTTGAAACTCTATTTCGCTATCATTTTTGATATTTTTTCTAAGTGATTGAATTGGTTCTAATTTACGACCTAAATTTAACAATGCTGAGGTAAATTGCGTTAACGAGTTTTTACTAGTATTTATTACGAACGGCAAGTCGTCTATATGTTCGTCCCAGGTAGAATGATCGTTATCGATGTAAGTCTTAATTATTTGTTTGACTGTTCTATTATAACGTTCTGTATGATTTGCCTGAGAGTAGTATTTTTACGATTTAGTGTGCCTGATACCAAATTTTTCCGTTAAATCTCTTTAAGGTTTTATTCACAAATTCCGTGCCATTATCGGTATGGAGAATCTGCGGTGTTCCCCCACGCAAAATGACACGTATATGAAATTCTAACTCTATAGTGATTCCGTTAGCTTTTTTAATCGGCATTATTTCCACCCATTTTGTAAAAAGCTCTACGAATACTAAGATGTATTGATTTTTTCTCTTTCTAGAACTTGGTAGTGGACCCATGATATCAGCTGCCATCATGATCCATGGTTCTTCGATTACTCTTTTTCCCGTAAATCCTATCTTACCTTTGGTTATTTGATTTAACTCTTTGACAAGTCCGGCAGTTTTCTACGTATTTGATCACGTCCGAATATACCCCATGCCAAAAGTAATGTTACGAAATTTTTGCGTAAGTTTTCTCTGAGCCTAAATGTCCTGCCTGGGTTTGAGTCTGGGTTCGGTAAAAATAGAGTTGTGAATTTTTGATTCGCCATTTTTATGTTCATCGGGTCTTTTTCTAACTTGTTTCACTTTGGTAGAGTACCAGTCATCTGTTTTGTCGTTTATATCTGATTTCGGCTTTTCTACGCTACAAGCTAACACTAACGCGATATTTTGCGCTGATTCTTCCGATCTCGACAGAGCATCAGGGACGAAATTTGAGCTACCTTTGCGATATACTGTTCGTAGTCATATTCCAGGAGTTCTAGTGCCCATCTGTCTAATTAGCCAGTGTGGTTTTTTAGGTTATGGAGCCACTTTAATGCTAGGTGGTCTATGATTACTTTAAAACTACAACCTTCTAAATATGTCCCCCAAACTACCACCAGACATTCTTTTTCAGATGCCGAATAAAGAGATTCTGCGCTGTTTACACTTCTACTCGCGTAAACGATTACGCAATTTACGCAGTCTATTGTTGGAGTAAGTACGGCTTCTAACCCTGTATTACTCGCATGTTTCGGGTAGGAAGGGTTGTGTAAAATCTGGGCAGGTCAGTCATAGGTGCTGCAGTTAAAAGATCTTTAATTTTTTGGAAAGCCTCATCTTGTTCTAATCCTCAATCCTATTATTGAGCTTTTTCAATAATCTATTAATCGGTTCTATTATTTCAGCAAAGTGTGGGATGAATTTTTTGTTCCAACTTGCCACCCCTATTATGCGTTGTAATTATTTAATGTTTTTAGATTCAACGAATTCTAACACTGGTTGAATTTTTTCGTCATCTATATGGAGTCCTTTGTCGTTAACTTTAAAACCTGAATATTTAATTTCTGAGCAGCCGTTAAGTTTGCTTCATTTATTTTTTCTAATACAATATTAAAATATTTTAAGTGGCCCATAAAGTTTTTTGTTACTATAACAATGTCATCTAAATAACAAAAAAACGATTGGCTTTAAGTCTGGAGTGATAATTTTATCTATTAGTCTCTGGAAAATGGCTGGAGCATTTGTTACACCAAATGGCTTCCTTTTAAATTGGTACATGCCATTTCCAGGAACTGCGAATTCTGTTACTGATTTTGAATTTTCTTCTAAAGGTATTTGCAAGTAATCTAGCTTCAAATAAATTCTCGAAATAAACTTTGCTGATCTCAAAATGTCTAGTATTTCTGTCATTAGTGCTATCGGGCAGAGGTCCTTTTTTTAATATTATTTACCTTTCTAAAGTCTGTACGACAATTTTATGTTTCGTTAGATGTGTTGCCCTATGTACTTTTCCCTGGTAAACTTTTATTTCGTCATCTAAAAGTTTTTCTAATTGTGATTGTTTGCTTTTTTTAAGCTCAACAATACCTTCGCAAATTTCTAAGAAATAGTTATTTTGTTCCTTACCTTTTCTCTAAATTATCTTAAATAATATTCAGTATAATTGCCTCATTTTTAAAATTAACCCATTGATTTTTTATATCAATTTCCGATATTTCATTAGATTATTGAGATTTGGGTTTTGATTTTTTCCGATTGGTAACTTTGTTATTGTTCCAAAGATTACAATCGCTATTTTTATGTTCGTTCTCGTATTTGCTATTATGTAATAAATTTTCCTGAATTATTTTTTAGATCCTTTTTCCTATTTCTAGGTTTGCCTAAATTACATGAGTCTTGTGTGCTTGATTCGTCGTAAGTATCGTGAGTGGGGATGCTCTCTAGGGGTTGGAATTTATTGCTCGTGGAGAAGCTTACTAAACGTAGGATCTCCGTTATAGGATTTTTTGCAGAAATTTGGGCGTTATTTGTTTTTAGGGATTGGTTAGGATTGACAGGTACTAGAGGAATTTCACTGTCTTTTACTGTCGCACTATTTTTGTTTAGTTCTCTAGTACTTTTGAGGTTAAGACTACCTCCAAATTTCGGTTTCTCCTTAGCATTTTCATTCTTACTCACTATTCCATCCCTAGTAATTACAATCATAATGTCTTTATTTTCATTAGGTTTAATGTTCAGTTTGTTTTCAGCTTTATCCGTTATTGGGAGGGATATTGCATGTGAGTATGCTTCCATAGGATAGCGCGTGGGGGAACTCCCTGGAAACCACCATGTTTCCGAGTCATAAGATAGGGTCATCCGTAAGGCTTTCAGCATATCAGTACCTAAAATGCCTACGGAGTTTAATTTTGGTACTAGCCTGAACATAATATGCTTGGGTGTTCACCGATTTTTATTGGGATTACTTCTTGCCCAATTATATCGACCGTTTCGCCGTTCGTGACTATGAATGTAGCACCAGTGTCTAACAAAACTCAAAACAATTTATTGTCGAATTTGTCTTCAAATGAAAACGTGTCTCCTTTATTTCATCTTTATCCAAATTTAATATTTCGGGCATTTCCCTGGTTGTACTTATAGTATGAACATTTTCTTTTAAAATGACCTACTAAACCACAATCATGACAATTTGAATAACTTGTATTTTCACTTGTGTTTGGTTTATATTTCTGTTTTTTTTTTTTTTAATTGGAATTTGTTTTATCTTGTAAGTCCTCGTTGGAATTATTTACCGGTTTTTGGTTTTTATTCCCATGGTTTGGTTTTTGGGAACTTTGTTGACTATGATTTTCTGTTTTCTATTGGGAATTCGATCATTCGGTTACCTTCACCCTGGATTGAGCCTAACGACATTTTATTGAACAGTGGTAACACTTGGTTATAAGGGTTGAATGGATATCTTTCCATTTTGGTTATCATTTTGACCATTTTTATTTTCTCTAAAATCTTTATTAATCTCTGAATTATTTTTATACCCACTACCATTATGATGTTTATGTTCAATTTTGTCTTCATCTTTAGGTTCGGTAATTTGTCAAACTTGCCCACGATTTTTTTATTTGGCTAGATCACTTTCCCATTCTTTACCTAGATCTTCCAATTGATCAAAAGTTTTAACATCGTTCCTTTTCATATACTTTTTATATTCTGTCTTAAGATTTTCGTAAGTTCTGCGCAATTCCCATTCCATGTTTTTTGTAGGGTAAAGTTTCGTAAAAAGTTTTTGAGTTTCCGTTAAATATGAGTGGATGTCTTGGTTTCTTTTCTGGTTACAGAATTTTATTTTTTGTCTAATTTCTTCTGAAATTTTTTTGTCAATGTAAGCGTTTTTGAAGTCCTCATAAAAATCTGATAATTTTCTCCAAGAATTTTTATTTGTTTCGCACCAATCTCTTGTATCTTGAATTAATAGTGCAATAGTGCAAATTTTCTAGGATGTCTTGATCATTTACTGTGTAACCCCTTTTGAAACTTTTTAATTCTTCTAGAAAATGTGCGGGACTATCTTCTTTATTATTTCTGAATATAATCGACCAATTTCTCATTATTTAAAACAACGTATACATCACGACGAAAGGAAAATAAGTAGCTGGAATTTTTTGATTATTTTTGTGATTATCAAATTCGTAATCTGAGTCTGAGTTATTAATATGTATTCGTGAATATCTGTCTGACCTGTTTATCGTTGTTGTGAGTCTACGTGTTCTATTTCGTCTTGAGTTAATTCTGACCCGTAATGTTTCCCTGTCATCAAAGTCTATTAATTTTAAATTGTTAATCCTTGCTTTGTTATGGTTTTCATTATTTTTGTGAGAAAATTTATTAGCTTATTTTGATTGTTCCCTAAAATTAAATTGAACCGAATGCCTATTACAAGGTTCTCTTTTATTTTTCCTATAACTTGGTTCTAATATTTCTCTTACGTCGCCGTAAGAGTTATGATTTGTCGGATTTAATTTGAGCTTTTAAATGTTTGCTCTTTTTCCCTTTTTCTAAAAAATCTTTTCCTTTGTTATTTCATAAATTCGTTGTATTCCGCGCTTAATAAAAGTTCCTCAGATTCCAACACGATCTGTTTGTTGTTTTCTACGAAGGAATCGCAGTCGAAAGTTTCGTTGTTGATTTGAGATTGATTTTTCTACGTATTTCTATTTTCCAAATAAATGATTTCATTTGTTTCTTTTCTTATGTTATTACTTAGGACAGACGCGCCTAATATAGGTAAATCTTCATGATCCCAAAATAATGTGTTATCTATAGGTTCACAGGTTTTATTCGGAATGCGATTGGTATCGTTGGATGGGGATGGATCGTTTGGAACTTGAGTTGATTCGGTAATTATTATTTGGGTCAAACTGGCTATCATGATTACTTTGTGTAGCCGTAGGGTTAGCGATTATGATTTTAACTTACTCAGATCGAAGTTTCATTTATTCTAATTCACTTTGAAACTCGCATAAATGGAACACCCTATATGAATATCCGATCTGGTTTATCAATTAAAAATTCTAATTTTGCTTCAAGAATTTTAATTAATAAATTAATTATTTATATTGTGGTTGAAGGATTCAAAAATGTTTTTGTTTTTGTTTTCCGACTCTTTGTTTTCGAAATACGTCGCATGACCTTACATTTGGCTCGCTAGGGTACGCATGGCACGTGCGGACTCGTTACTGCGCTTGAATGTTTCGCGAAGTCGGGCGATTGAAATATTTAATTAGAATTAAAAATTATGCTTTCCTTTTCAGGTTTCCTTTCTTCTTTAAGGCATTTCCTATTGTTTTTGGGTTAAAAAATGTTTTCGAAACTAGAATTCGGTTTCCCCAAAAAACATGTGATAGACTTTTTGAATTTTTTCTTTATTTTATAAACCGGCTTTAGGCTTGTTCCCTTAACTTGACTGTACTTAGCTTTTACTTTTCCGTGAAAAAAATGTTATTTTAATGGTTGCGCGCCAGGTATTACGAAGGTAAGAAAGAAAGAGGGAAATCGGGAAACGGGAATCCGAGAGACTGGCAGAGACATAATGAAACAAGGAGTTTAGTTAAAAACAAAGCGACATTTATTGTCACTTACATCTTTGGCCTGGCGTGAGCCGGGTAAATAGGAACAATACGACGTCCTTGAACATAAGGTCGACCTGGTGAAGTTGGAGTCCTGGCGTCGTGGCGAGGTTCCTTGGGGAGCGATCCGGAAGCGGCACAGAGAGCACTCACGAAAAACGATAGGGAGAGATTATTAGTCTTCTCAGCGAGGGAACGGGAAAGTCTAACGATGGGACATTCCGTCGCGGCTTATCTCGGATGCGGCCCAGCAACCCTTTCGTGCAGGGCTGTACGGAGCTCTATTTAATGGTAATAGTACTGTTACTTTGTACTTAATTTGTACTTAATTTGTATTCTAATTTTAGGTATTTGTCACTGTCTCCGGATTCTGAACTATATAAATAGAGATTTTAAGAACTTTTGTTTCGTAATATATCATTTTTTCTCAAACACGCATCATATTTTTATATTTTTTCTTAATACTACGATAATATTTCTTCTTTTACATGATTTTAAGCTTAGAGGTGAACTTTTAATTTGTTTAAATTGTAACTTAAAAATACCCATTTTAAAGTTCTAGTTTAAAAGATAGTACTCTGAAAAAATACCAAATTTAAAAAAATCGAAAACTGTTATTGCTGAAAATTTGTTATGCTTTATTGCAAAATAAAATATCTATTAATTTTTTTAAATACAAAATTATCCAATGGCGCCGCCATGTTTGTATTTTATACTTTTATGCATGGAAAACAAGGGGCTGTGCATAAATTACAAAAACTTTTATTCTGAAATTCTGAAGCACGTACCCCCCTTTGTTAGGGTTCAACAGTTTTGACCGCCCGCATTTCGCATAATTTTTGCCGACTATATTTTTCTTGTTAATTTAGCGGTCATTATTGTTACGTAAAACGATTTAGGGTAGAGTTCAATCCTCAACTTAAACAGATTTGTTTTCAAACAAATTGTACAATGTTCAAGGCAAAAAGACAAATTTTCAACGCAAAAATATACATTTGTAACTAAGAAAGAACAGGTTTTCAAGAAAGCAATTGAATTGTTATCTAAATACATAATTTTTTATACAATATAGTTAATTTTTCAACCAAAAAGATTATTTTTCACCAAAAAAGACAAGCGTTAAAAAAATTAAATAAATTAGCAACCAAAAAGTTGAACTATCAAATAAATTGTTTAATTTTCAGTTAAAAAATTATTTTAAAAAAAAATTAATAATTTTCAACAAGATAGTTTAACTTTTAGCCTAAAAAATTAAATCTTAACGAAAATGTATCAGTTGATATTTTAACTAAAAAATACTTTTACTTTAGATCAAAAACAGTTAAATTTTCAACCGAGAAGATTAATTTTCTACCAAAAAGGATGAATTCTTAACAAAATACATCAATTTGCAACCAAATAGTGGAAGTTCCAACTAAAGCAGATAAATTTTCTGCCAAAAAACAAAAATTAATGATTGACCAAAAAGATTAATTTTCGACAAAAAATGTAGTTGATATTTTAATTAAAAATATCAAAGCTTTTTAATTTATAAAAGTTGATTGAAATAAAAAGAGACGCAGTTACAACAACCTAGTTTAATTCGCAAGTATAGGAGATTATTTTTCCACAAAAATCTTGCAGTTGTAACAAAAAATGTTTAATTTATGCCAAATAAGACGAATTATCAAAACAGTATACATAAATTTTCAACAAAGTATTTAAATTTCGAAACAAGAGGATTATCGTTCCCCAACGGAAATAAAATTTCAACCACTTAAATGAATCTTCAACTAAAACAAAATAATTTTCTACTAACACTGGTAGAGCTAAATTTTCAATCAACATATTTTCAATAACATATTTAACTTTTCGTCTGAAGAAATTAATTTTTAATCAAAATGATGAATCGCAAAATTTAAAAAAATGAATTTTTAACAAAGTAGTTAATCTTTCGACTAATTATTTGAATTTTCCACCAAATTTCTTAACGATTGTTTTTGGTGATTCTCAGACGTAAAAATATCTTACCGAAGAAATGCTTTTTCTCGGAGATTTCATTGTATATAATTACACATATTTGTAGGTAATAGAATATTAAACTAATGTACTGATACGAAGATCCTACACTAATTTTGCTGGGAAAAATATCACTCATGTGATTTATATTATGATTTTCTTGCGAATTAAACTGGTTTGTTGAAACTACATTTTTCGTCGAACATTAATCTTTTCGGACGAACATTAATTTTTTTTTAATGGAAATGTAACTAATTCAGTTTTTGGTAGAAAATGTATCTGCTTGAGTTGAAACTTCAACTATTTGGTTGCAAAATGATGCTTTTGGTTAAGAATTCGTCTTTTTTTGGTAGAAAACTAATCTTCTCGGTTGAAAATTTAACTGTTTTCGATTCAAAGTACAAGTAGTTTTTAGTTAAAATATTAACTATTACATTTTTCATTGAGATTTTATTTTTTAGATTAAAAATTAAACTAACTCGTTGTAAACTAGTTTTTTTGTGTAAAATTCATTTATTACCTAAAAATTTAACAATTTGGTTGAAAAATCAACTATATGGTATAATAAATTATTTAATTATTATTTACTAAATTTAATGATTTGTATGCTAAACATGAAACTTTGCAGAAGCACGCTATTTTTTATTTTCAACTTTTTTTGCGTGCGTCCTTTCGTGTGTGAGCTGGAAAAACCTTCTCGGTCGTAAAACAGTCTAATTAATGCTTTTACTAGAGTTAAAGTCCCCCGACTCCAAAGATACACCTAAAGGTTAAGTAGATGAACAAGGGTAAATGACGCGGCCATATGATCGGAAAATTTAAACTTGTCGCGAGGGGCAAGAGTCACTGTTAAAAAAAAATATGTGCAATATGTCGATAGAATGATCGAAGACATGATTTTGTGCTGAGGAAATTAATAATATGTGTGAAAATATTCATTTTCGGAAACGGAGAAGAAATGTTGATGATTAATACCGCGGACTATTTCGGCAAGTGAGAGCTCCGTTACTAGCACTAGTGCAGCCTACTAGCTACTTGCAACTAAAATCTCATAGCCTATATACATAGGACCTGTTACTTTTATCCATCTTCTTATTACGTTTAGCAAAGCACATCGCAAAATTTATGTCACGATTGTAAAGTCGGGAGTCTTGGGATATCACGCAACACATACGAATGCTTATCCGATGTAAGAGTTGTGCACAAGATGCACCTGTAATTGCATATTACAGGTGAGGAGTTTCGTTAACTCAGAAGGCCTAGAAAATTCTTGACTTCCACTTGATTCGATTAATTTGACGAAAAATAAAGAAATATTTTGCAAAGTTTTCATAAGCATCTCAAGGTCGCGTATTTATGTACTAACGAACTGTTTGAATGTACTAAGGTTATAGTGCAACTAAGGATTGTGGGAGCAAAGAGAGAAAGGTTCATGCCTATTAGAGTAGAAACCTATGTAGAATTTGTGATATGTTTACTGAGCAGGATGCATTTCACACTGCGTTTGTACTACATTATTAAAGTACAATTTGTTCTAACATACCCCTTGGAGTACCGGTCGAACAACTTTGCACCTTTATTAGCTATCGCTTTATTTTTGTTATAATTTATTTTATGTGATAATTTTTGTATGGGTTGATAGGAATACAATATAAATGTACAAAACAAATTTAATAGTGACCCTAAGTCTAATTTATGTGCGGAACATAAGCGCGTTTTGCTCCTATGAATTTTTCTCCAATTAGGTTGAACACCCCCTATATACCTCTTCCGACGGCTCAGGGTGTCCCAGGCCTAAAAGTCCTGCTCACGTCCAGTTTGATTCCTTTTAATTGTCCTGTGGACGCATGCGCGTCTACACCCAATAAAGTCAATAGTCTATTATATAATAGTCTATAAAACGTCTATTTTCATTCCACCCGCGGACAATACAGGGATCCACGTAATTTACATGGTTTCGAGGGGGGGGCATCCCTTCGCCGGTCGAGTCGCCAACTAATGCAACGGACTCGCGCGTCACAGCTCCTATCTCAAACCGTATGGCACAGTACAGTGTCACGCACTGGCAGCAGCCTTGCGACTCATGTTACACCCCTTCCGCTAAGAGAAAACAACCTTAATTCTCGAATGGTTTCGAGCGCGCTTTCGAGGCTTACTAACCGGGAAAAGTGACGACTTCGCACAATATAACCGCTACCGCTTGACGGACGACTATTCCTTTTCAGAAAATTATATTTGGG
The DNA here is from genome assembly GCA_010014905.2 of Druon quercuslanigerum. Classification (NCBI taxonomy): domain Eukaryota; kingdom Metazoa; phylum Arthropoda; class Insecta; order Hymenoptera; family Cynipidae; genus Druon; species Druon quercuslanigerum. The sequence goes on along the minus strand of JAAAKG020201247.1, from coordinate 12,380 downwards.
CCACCGCGTACACCAATACTGGAAATGAAAGGAAATTCGTGACAACTCACACCTGTCAACTAATTTACGCGAACTCCGGTCACAGTTTGCCTTACGGGAGTTACCCATTCCATAGTACCACCTTGCGCGGTAACCAACGCCCGTGCGTCAGTTTTGATGAACCACGTGCGCCTACTCAATACAATCTGGAGCAGCTTATAGGCCAAATCGGCGGGCTAGGTTCACCACACATAAGATTCGTGTACGAAATATTACGTAAATGCCTTTATTAAAATCGAAAACCCATTTGAAAATCCTGATATTTATTACGTGACTGGCTAATATATGAATTTTACTGCATTTTACTGGAAACCATTTACATTCTCTTAAGGACTTCCATCAATGAACACTTCAATCATGGCTATATAGACGAAAGGTTTTCACAAAAAATAAGATACAAAATTTAATTTTGTAACCAAAAGCGAACCCAAGTCATAAACTTATACAGTCAACTCCCAGTTAAATCAAAGCTCAGTTACGTCAAAGACCAGATATATCAAAACGCACGGCCCAGTTATTTCACATTTCACATCTCCTCCACTTAGCAACATAGTAACAAGCCAGATACACACGGCACACGTATAAAGCGCACTCGTTCATCTTCTCCGCCCCAATAGACATTGGTGGGGTTAAGGAGAATTTAACGTAACCGAATTGTTTTCGTTTCAAATGTTTTGACTTAACTGGAAGTTGAGTGTACCTGACAGAAATTGGGAAATTATTTACAAAGTTCTATCCTAGAGAGAGTCGCGAATGGGAATTACGTAGATCTTATGAGAATTTTATAATAAAATATAAAATGTACATCGAGGGAAAGTTTTACAAATAACTGAATCTAAAATTAAGGTTAAAAACGAACAAAACCGTTATACCAGGAACGGTGATTTCTATTTTCACCATTCGGATTTCCATTCCTACCTTTTCCAAATTCACAATCAACTTTCCAACGTAGATTCCGAAACAATAGACAAGATATCCATTCAACCCTTACAACAAAATTTGACAAATGTTTTAACAAATGACATTTCATTCAATTCCGTTGAAAGTAACCCTATGATATATTTCCCCACAGATAATGTGGGAAGTAATTCAGTTAATGATAACAGAAAACAAAATTCCGAAAAACCAAATTTCGGGGATAATAATACAAAAATTGGGCAACAATCCTAACAAAGATGCAGAAAATAAAACAAGTTTAAACTCGGATAAAAAATAGAAAAGTAACGCAAATCCGATAGAAAACTGGAAGGGCGTGTATTAGGACGAAAAATAGTGCAACCTAATACCGAAATGCCAGAGTTTCGATATGCGGGTAAAAATGAGATAATAGAAACACGTTTTCATTTAATAACAAAAGTCGAGAATGAACTCTTTTGAATTTTGGCAGAAAAAGGTGCCACACATTTGTGCGCTGCTAAGGAATTTCTGGAAAAGATAAAAATTCCAAATATTCAATTCTTCACAGTAATTTCTTCAGAAAAAATTCAGTCATTTCACAGTACTTCCAATTGTAAGCGGAGATAAAGCAAAGCAACAATAAATATCTACAGTAACCTTTCGGAAAATAACAAAGTTACTAATCGGGAAACATCAGAAATGAAATATCAAAAAGCTAATGAGATATCAGAAATTGATAACAGAAATCAATGGTTTAGTTTTAAAAATAAAGCTTTCAAATTAATTAATATGTAAGATAGATTAGGAAAAATGGACGAACAAAATATTGGTTTACCAGAGATTTGTGAAGGCATTGTTGACTTGAATTAAAGACTACACTCGCAATTAGAAAAACTTTTATAGAAAAAAATAACACCATAGTCGTGACAAAAGAAAGGTAAAGTATTCTATTTACACTTCAGACAAGTTCATAACATCACAAAAAAAACTTGTATCACTACCCCTAATGAAAGAAATCCTAGACAAACAAATATTAACCCAATTCATTTCGAAATTTATGTACAATTAGCTTATTTTCAAATTCTGTAGAAGAAAGTTCAAAACTAATCACAGCATTTACAGTCACTAGAAAAGGCATGCAACAACTCAAAAGGATGCCATTTGGTTTAACCAATGCTTCAACCACTTTCCGGAGAGTTACGGACAGAATTATTATTCCATATTAAAGCTAAACTTTTTTTGTTATTTAGCAATAGTCATAGTAAAACAAAATTTTGACGACCATTTAAAATATTTAAATAATGTGCACGTATTAGACAAAATAAATCAGATAAATTTAACCATCATCCCTGAAAAATGTAAGTTCAACTGCTCATAAATTAAATTCCTAGGTTTCAAAGTTAATGAAAAAGGACTTTAAATAGAAGATGAACAAATTCAACCAATATTAGAATTCCTTGAACCAAAATATAGACATTACGCAACACCGACAGAAGGGAGCAAAATGGCCATGTTTTCAAAACATGTTCCTGCTAGCTTGCTTTGACTCGGTTCCGGAACAAGGCCGATACCATGGGAAATTTAGTTGCCGAGATCTTTTCGGGGATCATAAGATGATTGATTTTAACCTCTTCAGGCTACACGACGGGTAAGACGTTGATGGTCGGGTAAGACGTTGGTGGTCGAGTAAGACGTTGATGGTCGGGTAAGAAAGTTGTGGCGATACCGGGGTTCATTTTCCTTTACGGGGTTCTCTATGGAAACCGGTTCGTAAGGTTGCTCCTGAGCTTCGTATGTAGTCCGCTTGCGCTGACACCCCCTCAAGATGCGAATACCATTCTTGTTAATAATTTATTTGATGTTATTGTACTTCCTTTGTGTAACCTACAGGTTTTATGGATAACAGAATGGTATCCATTCAATGCTTATTCTCCTTGAGATTGTCCCTCTCTTTTGAGTTTGGGCGCTACCTTTTGCATTGGAATGGGCACTCAGTTAGAAGCGTGATGTCTCTTTATTGAACAGGCTCAGACCTTTTTCTGTTTGTTTTGTGTCAATTAAGATGCAACCGAGTGCAGGCAAGTGTATCTACTTATTTCTAAAAAAAAGTTTTAATCAAATGTGTTCTTCGGGACCATTTACAGTGCCTTGCAATATTATTAGGCCAAAGCTGAAAAATTAAAATTTTTCACATTATTTTTGCCATTTATTGTAAATACTTTGAGCGTTCTTGTGTTTTTAAACTCCTACTTCGCTAGATTGTCCAGCTTCGTCAAACGAATTAACACGTTTTTGGTCGAAAAAAGTCACCGTTCTCGACTGACCGGGAAAATCTCAAGATATCAATCCCATCTAGAACATTTGATGGAACCTTGCCCAGAAATAAAGATTAAAATTTAAAACTATATGAACAATATGCCTCTTCGTATTGAAACTTTATTACCTAGTAAAGGTGGGCATACGAAATTATGATTCTAAGTAAAAGTCGTCTTTTATTGTAAAAATGCTTGAGTTCAATATAGGTAATTATTTTTTGAATAAAATTTATCATCCATAATATATTTCTCTAAGATTTTACAAACAAAGTCTCAATATTAATGTGTGCCTTATTTAAAATAATAAAAAAATTAATTTTCTTAGCTTTGACCTAAAAATCAGCGTTTCATATAGGAACCTTTAGCAAATAATACAGCTTCAATGCGACGAGGAATACGGCTTAAACAGTTTTCAACTTTTCTCCTTATCTGTCGGTGATGTTTCCAAATGTGATTGAGTATCCGAATCATGTAGCTCTTACTTGATCGTAGGAACGTGCTTATTGAATTTCGTTTCATGAAGTTCCGAACGTTCTAGATGGGAAAATATTGCGAAAATTCTAACAACTGTTTAGCTTTGGCCTAATAATATGGCAGGGCACTGTAGTATTTGAGTACTTTAATTTCAGGTCAGTATTTCTTTCGCTTTCGGTTTTTATTAAGTGCAGGGTGGCCACAAGATTGCATTTTTCAATTTCCCATGCCAATTCCCTGACTTTTCGCTGACATTTAGATGAATTTCCCTGCCAGGAAAGTATTACAAAAGCGAATAAGATTTCAATAATCTGCTAAACCTAATAGTGAAACAAGTCAAAAAAATGCACTTTACATGGCAGTATGGATTAATTAATGCCAGAAAACTCAGCGGCGCAACTAACGGAAAACAAATTTTCATATAATGCACATTTTTTAGATTTTTACAAAAAAAATTTTTTTGCTCTATTAGTTTTTGAGAAAACAAGGCGGAGCTAGGTTACCGTCAACTCAGCGGTGCCCTCTAAACAATCATTAAATTAAAAAAAATGACTAGTGCATATATCCTCCAGCGTTGCTTAATCACCATCATATGGAGACTCGGTTTACTCTTCTTCACCGGATCCATATACCATTAGGAATGACTCGAAGAGAGGAGAAAAAATATTTCCTTTAAAAGATCGTAGGATAAAATAAGAACTTCCATTCTCGTGACAGGATGGTAGGATAAACTAAGAACCTCGATCTAATAAAAGGACAGTAGGGTAATATGAGAACCTCGAGCCTTGTAACAGGACCAAAATTTAATTATTAGGTATTCTTAATTGAGAAAAATAAATTAAAGAGAGGTTCAGTTTATTACAAAGTCACCCATGATCACTTAGTATCCCGCATTTTTGCCCAAAATAAGGAATACTTTGAGACCATGTGATCTCTAAAGATATCAGTAGTTTAACAAATAATAAAATCATTCAAATCCATATAGAAGATCTCAAGCCCCATATAACTTCCGACTTCAACCAGCAAACTCATTTACAGGTACCATAGGCGCCCGTCGTAGTCGCCCTCAGACACCCTTACAGTCGCTAGGACACACATCACTCAGCACGTTCATCATCCAGGAAATCATCTAATATGGATTCCTGAGATGATCAGGAGTTACTAGTCAAAAATCAGAAGTAGCCCCCGATGCTCTTCGATATTCAGGTCGAACGTCCTGAATATTTTGCCCAAATGAACACCAGTTGGCTCCAGAGCGCCAAAATTAGACTTGGGTGTTGGAACTACCACGATTATCCCACTGCTATCCAGTCTGCAAGGAGGCATTCATAAATATGTTTTGCTTTCATTATCCAGAACCCGGAATCACTGTCTGCCAATGTGTCACATGCAACTATAATTGTTTATCTTCACCAAAACTAAAAAGTTCTTTATTGTTACTGCAGATGTGACCCTTATTATATGGCTCTCTATAGTCACACACACTTTCATTACCTACGCTCCCGAATTCTATAAAACATTCCTCATATACGCTAAACTCCAACCTGTTTTCGAATTGCCTATAATTTTGTTTTCGCTAAATCCTATTTACCTAACGTATAACATTAGGTTAAAAGTAGTCATATCATGTCCCTATAGAGTGCCTTCTGAGCAACCAAAAAAAATCAGTTGGATTCCATTCATGTGGAAATGGGTAATCCTGAATGTGAATATGTTTGTATAATTATTAGTTAAAAAATTTGTCTATTCTCTATTATTTAAGATTCACTTGTGAATGAATCTTGGAGTCTCTTGGCCCATAAATCATTGCTGGACGCCTTGCTTGCCTAGAGTGAAAGAAAATTTGTAATTCTCTAGAACATCACTAATCACTTTTGGATGAATACCTGGCTTAGTTCTCTCTGGGCAAGAGAGTTGTGATGTTTCGATTTGCAATCCACAAAGCACACTTTACGATAATCTTTTTTAGTTTAAGGTAATTCACCAATATCAAGAATTATATGGCCTCTGATACCTCTGAGGCTACAAAATGCTTCGTGATTTAGGGATCTTTTCTGTGCAGAACGAATCAGCCTTTTGCCAAGCAAGCAATTTTTATTTTTATTTCTGTTAGTTGGCCTTGAAAGTCCAAAATTAAATTGTTTAAATTTTAGTTCTCCTAAAAGCCCTTAAATTAAATTTAGTTCGACCAGAATGTCCTAAACTCAATTTGTCTCATTTAAGTTGGTCCTGAAAGCCCTAAATTTTATTTGGTTGTCCTTAAAGGCCCTAAATGAAATCTTCCTTTTAGTTGGTCCTGAAAACCCTACAATTTATTTGGTTGTCCTAGAAAGCCCTAAATAAAATCTATTTCATTTTAGCAGGCCAAGAAAGCCGTAAAATTGGATTTCTTGCCCAGAAACCATATATTAATGTCTTGGAAGTTACGTTTGCTATTCGGTCACGAGGTTTCTTAAGATGTAATCTTTCATATTTAGAGAAGTAAATCTATTTTAATCTGAGTTTGTAAATTTTTCCGCGATATGATTTTGCGAATTTTTTGTGATATGATTTTCGTCTTTTTTTTCAGACGTGCCAACTTTAAAAGTCATATTCTTCGATTTTCTCTAAATCCTGGAAATATTTTCATCAACTCCATACTACTTAATCGACAAATTTATCAAAGAAGATTACGAACATTCGTTAATCGATGGCGGGAGGGGTGCAATTTTCAACCCGAACGCCTGCACGGTTATTATCTCGCAATTTGTGGTACTTTTATTTTTTTAAACAGTCTTAAGAGAAAGCTTGACTTTTTGGCTTCAAAAAAGGTATGCTAAAAAATGGTACACTGATCAGTTTCCGAGATATAGGAACTGATGTGAAGGCACTCCAAATGCTCGAAGTTTACAAATCTACCGTTCTTTCAACGCGTTCAAGTTTATTCAGAATGATATGCAATCAGTTAATAAACAATATGAGAATGTTTGCTGGCAGGTCAGAGGAAGCTTAAACTATTTTTTATTTGTCATAAACAAATAAAATGAACAAACTACTATTTACAGAAGTGATGTTGATTTATATCAGAATGAATGATTCCTCACTATCATAGTTCGTTAGTGTACAATTGTTCATACAACACTCTGATGAAAATATTTTCATTCTTTTTTTGCTCTTCTGGATACTAGTTATTGCTGATTCATATTATGGTGGCAATTTTATAGTGTCTTAATAACCTGTTTTTTTATGAATGTGGAAAAAACTTGTAAGCTTGAAATCTCATGAGTTTTGTGCCGAGATGAAAGTATCGTTCACCAAGAATAAAAAAATACTCTATTGGTTAGAGGTTTCTTAATCATATCAGATTTCACGTTTAAATACGCTTCCTTTTACAAAGTGCTATCCAGTCTTCTCATTGGAAAAATAATCAGGCATCTATTTTCACAGCAGTTATCTAATATAAAGAGGGAGATGAACTGACACATGTGATCATGGAGATAATTTCAGAAAACTGACACCATGACATGGTTGCTGCTTATGATTGCAAAAATTAATTGTTAATATATTAAGAAACATTTTCACACAAGAGTAAAGAATAATTCATACTGAGAACAATGAACTACACTTCTGTAAAAAGTAGTTTGTACTTTTTATTCGTTTATAACAAATAAAAAATAATTTAAACTTCCTCTAACCTGCCGGGAAACATCCTTAATATAATGATTAGCTGACTTCATGTCATATAATTACAAACTAGTCCGTGAGCACGTCTGAGCACGGGCATTAGGATTACCTTCACATCAGAGCCTATATCTTGGAAAATATTCACTGGACCATTTTTTTACGACAGTCCTTTTTTCAGACAAAAGGTCATGCTTTCTTTTAAGATTATCTAAAAAAAAGACGTTAAGTTGCGAAAAAAGTTTAAAAAAAAAAATAAATTGTTTAAAAGAATTCCTAATTTTTTTTAATTCTTCTCGCTAATAAAATAAAATAAAAGAGTGAAAAATAACTTTTCGAAAACTAACATTAAAAACTGAAATAGCTAAAATACAAAGGAAGTTACAGAATTTTGAAAGTACTGTGCAGGCGTTGGAGTTGAAAATTTCGCCCCCACTTGTAGAGGGGTGGTATTCGTGGTCTATACATTTTTCGATTGACTACTTTGTTTGGGTGAACATACTCCCAGGATTTAAAGAAAATCGAAGAACGTGACTTTTAAAGTTGGGGCAGCTGAGAAATAATGCCTCATATGTTTAAAAAACAACACAAAAATACTTTTTTTAAATTTAATTCACAAATATTGGTTATGTTAAAAAAACATCTTTTATGTTTGAGAAGTTTTTTTCATCCAAACAGACTTTTTCGAGAAAGAAGAAAAAAGGTAAAAAAGAGTCTACATTTTTTTCAAAGGGAATGTGTATTGAATTTACTTTAGGTACGCACAATAGTCATAGTTCACTGTTTTCTGCTACGCGATCTTCGCTTTTTTTGTTCACCAAGCGACTCTCGCTTTTGCAATCGCTGCTATTGCGACAGCTGCTTTGCGGGACCATGATAACATGTCCTCGGTACTTCATCCGAGTAAAATATAGCGAAGTAAAGTACAAAAACGCCAAAATGTAATCCATTCACATACCCGCACTATCAATCCTGAAGATATATATTATAATGGTCTTAAATATCAAGTTAAATTCAAAGCTGAGTCTAACATGATAACGCGTATCACACAGGAACATATAACACTTGTTCAAGAGCCTGGTTCGCACAACTAATATTTTAGTGAAAGAAAATAAAATAAAAAGAGAAAGCATTCTAAAGTTCTCTGTCAGAAAATGGTAGATTCGAGAAAAGGAGGTTAATAAAATAATGTTAATGATAATCTCTATTCATTAATGTAATACTAAAGACTCTAAAGCTTCAGAATATTTAGAATTTATGGAAAATTGTTACTTACTTCACAGCGAGCTACGATCGTACCTCTTACCATTTTCTCTAATAGTTAGTTACTTGTAATATGAGTGGGGGAGTCGCAAAGCAATACCCTGGCACTCAAGCTATACGGCCTATTGTGCCATACTCGTGTTTATTCTAAAGGCAGCACTACGAATCCGGCCATCTTCGCAGAGTGTTTTTGGATCTCGGCGATTTCGTTGTTACCAGCATTCTGAGAATATACCTCTCAGGTGCAACGCATACCTATCGCATATATCGTGGTTCCTTTGTAGGAGGCCCAAGAGCAAGAAGGTCGCCGTTTTATTTATCCTTGGTACAACACTAGCTTTTCCTGAGGTGACCTAAAGTTTAAGGTGGATTCCAAGCCACCGAAGCCCCAGTATAAGCAGATAGAAAATTTCGCATTGGTACCCGCCCAAGGGACGAACTCTAGTCCTCCTGCACGGAAGCCTGACGCGCTATAGTCTGAGCCACCGAGGATTCTATAGCCTCAAATAACTTCTTAAACATGTTTTTATTGCATTCAAAATCAGTTCAAAATGCTTTTTTCGTGCCACGATTGACATGGGATTTCCCTGCGTTGAGGCGAATGTGGTCTCCCTGTAGGCATTAAGAAGGTACTTCTGAACCTCGAAGTATAAATGATAAAAATAACAGACTGTCTCACAACAGAACTTTTAGTCTCAAAGCATACATAGAATATGTTTTATAGAGCTATGGATTGCTGGGATCCAATACTATGTTTTGTAAACTGTGTTTACACAACACTCTGAAGTCGAAAGCCATCACAAAGAAGTTGAGTTTTCATGTATCCATCACTAGATGATGATGAAGAAAGAGTTTAATTTAAGAAGCTAGGGGAATTTACACAAGAAGCACCCCGAACAACCGGGTCTCCTGGCGGACTGTGGAATGTAAGGAATTCTACGAATTCTAAGGAATTTACAAATTTGTAAGGATTTAGCGAATTTAAGAAATTCGGAGTTTAAGGATTTTAACGACTTCAATCAATTTAAGGAATTCCAAAAAAAATGCAGTGAAATTTTTTGCAATTGTGCCGTGCCCTAAATTTTTTTATAAAACTACCGGCACCATTAGCTTGTCCAGATAAAATACTACGAGGATCAATTACTTTCTCTAATTAAACATTTATTTTTGCCTGTCATAATTGAAATCTGAAGGAAGCAAAATGTTTCGCATACTTTAATAAACAAAAAGTGCTATAAAAAATACTTATTTATTTGAAAGATGTCGTATGACAAAATGTTGGTAGTGTTTGAGAAGGAGAAACATATAAAACAAGGCCAATATAAAAAAAGTAAATCTTAAGTAGTTGCAAAATAGTTTACATTTGTCCAAATATGTGTACACCAGTCTTTCGTGCAACACGCATTTATATATGAAAATATGTACACTAAATAATATACGCCTTTACATTTTATGTTTTTAGAACAAAAAATAGTAGATCCATGAACATATTATTTTATTTGTGCGTTCATGGTGCCGGTTAAGAGAATATATAGAATTCAAATGACTCAAAAAAAATCCGAAGACAATCAATCTAAATTTGAAGGAATTCAAGTGAATTAAAAATAATTGCAACAGTATACTAAATCTGTCTGGTGTTTGACTAGCCATCTAGCGCCGCAATTGCGTTGAAAAAGAGGTTTCAACATGAAGCTGTATCAATACCTGCTTTCAGCATCCAATACTTTTTTGAAAAATGATGTATTTTTATTTACCTTATCAGATTCAAGAAAGTCTGCACCGTGACATCGTTCCGTTTCAATAGCGTACAGAAGCTTCTTTCGATGTAAAGGATTTTTAATATCCAATTCTTTTTCAATCTGATTTTGCGTAGAATCTAATAATTTTTGCCCAGTCGCTTTCCACTTTCTTAATTCACCTGCATAACATTCAAGTCCCAACTGAACTAGCCAATATCCAATTTCCTCCATATTTAGTTGAGCAAATGATCTAGGTGCTTTCTCTTGCTTACATGATGATATTTCGTTCATTAGTGTTTGCCCCTCAGCTGAAATGAAGGTTCCAATATTATAAATATTACTCAAAAAATCTATTAATATTAAATTTAATGAAAAATAACCTTAGTCAAGACATTGTAAGACTTTCGTATCGCGGAACAAACGGAAATAGCGGTTTATTTAATTCTTGTAATTAAAAAGACTCCCTAATTCATTCTACCGCGAAAAATTGTGCCGTTGTACATGTTAACTGCTTCCACTGATCTATTTACATGTCTGGCACGGAAGTACTGTGAATGTGAGTTATAAGCATTTAGGGTCTTACGTGCAGTTCTAAATGCATCGAGTCACGCCCTATGAGTCCATATTTTTCTACATAGCCCTATTTTTCAACATAGCCGGAAGGCTCTAAGTGGCGTAGCCAAGGCTCTTTGGTGGGTTAATCCCGCAAATCCCGTCATTTCCTCTAACAACAAAATTATGCGGCCCCCTACTGCCCATCCTTCTTCTTTAACTCTAATAAGCGTAATTTTAAATGATTATTCAAGGTGAATTTTATAGTGCTTAAGACGTATTTATACATTGTCAAATTCAATGTAATTACAATGAAACAAAATTGAGATTGTTACAAAGTCCGAGATTTTTTTGGAGAAAATTTAGTCATAACGTTAGAAAAGTATACCTCCTTAGCTAATCTGTTTTCCATTAGTCAATTGCACGGTAAAAAAGAGGCATCTCTCTTTGTAGCAAGATAGTTTTGAAGCGCTTTTCACTACATAGACCGATAAACTCTTTTTGTGTATATCAAGAAAGATAATGGACTTTATCTCTCATACTTTGTCCTTTCACCTGTTGTTGTTTAACGTGAGATAGATGATCACGCATCACTGCATCTTGTTTCCTAAGCAATTCTAGAAGGCCTAAAAAGTTATCATTATGAAGATCTCCTATTCTTGTACTTTCTCTTTGGAAAACCAATCTTCTACTCGATAAATACAGTGTAATATCCAAAATTCATTGAGCAATAGCTCTCCACTTTGTTGTTTCCCACTAGATCTATAGTTGTCAATTCGTATCGATGCTATGCCCCTGTAAGAAGATTTGAAGAGACTTCTAGGCTAGACCAATTTTTCTGTGTTCAGAACTGTTTTCCTAAGCAAACAAAATATCATATAATCTTTTCCAAGCCTATTGTTTTGGTGAAAACCCTTCTTTGCCTAACAGACTAGCTTTTAAAATACTTAAACCACACTTATAAAAAAAAGACAAAACGACACACAGTGAAGAACCTTTTTTATGGTCTGCACGCCAGCCAGACACATGGAAACTGTTGCTTTGTTCTATTATATACCGTCTTTATGTAGGGTAAGGAATTCTGGAATTGTTTACCTTCGACATCTTTTAGAAATGTCTTAAAAAAGCCTTCAAGCCAAGTGAAGCTAATTTGAGAGGAAATCATGTTTTTTCTTAAATGAGAAGAGATTTCTGACAACCGAGTTTCTGCATCATCGTTTTTCATATTATCATTTCTGAGCACCAAATCTTTGTTTACAATTTGCGCTTGCCATGATGCTTTTAGTGTTTACCAAAAAACTAGGAAAAATAATAAGTTACAATCAGAACAAAAAAGTCGTCAAAATAGAAAAAATCTTGTACATGAAAATGAATTTCACAAAATTATAAAAATATTTAATAAATGTAAACATCCATATGAAAATAGCCCTGATGGTCGTTT
>JAAAKG020201236.1:0-23527 GCA_010014905.2 Druon quercuslanigerum | reverse complement strand
TATTAAAAATATAATTGAAGTTTAAGCTAAATGGTTGACTTTTGAACCAGACAGATATTTTAACCCAAGAAGATTAATTTGCAATAAAAAAGACCAATTTCCAACAACGCACCTAAATTTTTAACTAAAAAATATTAATTTTGAACCAAGAATGAAATATTTAAATTTAAAAAAATTAATGATCTAGAAAATATAAAAGAAAAAAATTTAATTTATTCTGAAAAAGGTGCAATTAAATTATAAAGAAAAGAGTTCAATTTTAAACCAAAGAGATAAATTTTTAAGCAGAAAGAATAATTTGGTATTAGGAAAGACAAGTTTTGAACCAGCTAGTTAAATTTTTAAACGAAAAAGGTACATTTTGAACCAAAAGTAAGTTAATTTTCAACAAAATTAAACGAATTTTCAAAGGAAGAAATAAATTTTGAAAAAAAAAACAAATAAATTATTAGGATACTAGTTAAATTTTAAATAAACAAGTAAAATTTTAAACCAGGTGCATACATTTTTAATCGAGGAATATTATTTTGTAAAAAAAACAGACGGTTTTTTAGCAAAACGCATGAATTTTGAACCCAATAGTTGAATTTTTAATTAAAAAATATCAATTTTGATCCAAAAACAAAAAAATTTAACTACCAGTTGAAAAATTAATTTTCAACCAAAAATGAAACAAGTTAAAAAAGAAAGAATAATATTAAAAAATATTAATTTATCAAGATACTGCTTAAATTGTCAACTAATTTTTTAACTAAATAGTTGAATTTTTAACTAAAAAAGGTCAATTTCGAAGAAAAGAAGAAAAAATTAAACTTTCAGTTAAAAAACATAACTTCCAACCAAAAATTAAAGTACCAGTTGCCAAATTAATTTGCAACAAAAAATGAAACGAATGTTTGAAAAAAATTGAATAAAATTTAAAAAAATTAATTTATCAAGAAACTAGTTATATTTTAAACCAGAAAGGTGAATTTACAACCAAGAAGATTAATTTTTAACCAAGAAGAATAAAGTTTCACAAAACACATTTATTTTTAACTGAATAGTTGAATTTATAACTAAAAAAAGTCACTTTTGAACCAAGAAAGGAAAAACAGTTAAAAAAATTAAGTCCTCACCCCCCAAAAATTCAATGAATATTAAAAAAAGCATTATATTTAAAAAATGAATGAACATAATAAGGTTTTAATTTTAAATTTAACAGTAAAATTTAAAACCAGGAAGAGAACATTTTCAACGATGAATATTAATTTGTAATAAAAAAGACGAATTTTCAACACAACGCATGAATTTTAAACCGAAGAGTTGGATTTTTATATAAAAAAGATCAATTTCATTTCAAAAATAAAATAATTTAACTATCAGCTGAAAACATTATTTTTGAACCAAAAATAAAACGAATTTTCAAAAAAAAAAGAATGAAATTTCAAAAAATTAATTTGTCATGAAACTAGTTAAATTTTATACTAAATAGTTAAATTTTAAATTAGAAAGAAACATTTCCAACCAAGAAGATTAATTTTCAACCAAGAAGGATAAAGTTTACCAACACATTTTTTTTTTAAAAATAATAATTTCAATCCAAAAATAAAATAATTTAACTGTCAGTTAAAAAAATAATTTGCAATAAAAAATAAAACTAATTTAAAAAAAAAATAAAATAAAACAAATTAATTTATCAAGAAACTAGTTAAATTTTGAACTAGATAGTTATATTTTAAACCAGAAAGATAAATTTCCAACCATTAAGATTAATTTTCAACTAAAAAGGATAAAGTTTAACAAAACACATTTATTTTTAACTGAATAGTTGAATTTTTAACTCTAAAAGGTCAATTTTGAAGCAAAAAAGGAAAAACTATTCTTTCAGTTTAAAAAATTAGTTCTCAACTAAAAATTAAACTACCAGTTAAAAAAACTAATTTGCAATAAAAAATAAAACTAATTTTGAAAAAATAAAATAAAATATAAAAAAAATTAATTTATTAAGAAACTTGTTGAATTTTAAATTAAATAGTTATATTTTCAAGCAGAAAGATAAATTTGCAACCAAGAAGAATAATTTTCAACCAAGAAGGATAAAGTTTAACAAAACACATTTATTTTTAACTGAATAGTTGAACTTTTCACCAAAAAAGGTCAATTTTGAACCAAAAAAGGAATAAGTAAACTTTTAGTTAAAAACATTAATTTCCAACCAAAAATTAGAAAAATAATAAAAAAAACATTAAATTTGAGCAAGAAAAAAAATAAACATGATGCGATTTCAATTTTAAATTTAGAAGTAAATTTTAAAACCAAAAAGGGAAAATTTTCAATGATGAATATTAATTTGTAACCAAAAAAGAAGAATTTTCAACAAAATACATAAATTTTGAAACAAATAGTTGAATTTTTAACTAAAGAAGATACATTTTAAACTAAAAATGAAAAAATGAAATATTCAATTTAAAAAATTATATTCCGAACAAGAATGAAACTAATTTTCAAAATACGAATGAAATTTGGGAAAAAACCGGGATACTAGTTCATAAATTTTAGCAGATAAATAATAAAAAATAATAAATAAATAAAACGATAATTCGATCATTTCTATTTTTTTTTAAATAATTAATTTACCAAGATCTAGTTGCATTTTGAAAGAATTAGTTGAATATTAAACCAGAAGGACACCCTTTTAACCAAGAATATTAATTTACAACTCAAAAGAACGAATTTCCAATCAAAGAAATTAATTTTGAACCGAATAGTTGCACTTTTAACTGAAAAAAATATTTTTTAATTAAAACTGACATAAATAAATTTTTATTTATTTAGTTCATTTTTAATTAAAAATGAAACCAGTTTTTCACAACAATAATTAATTTATCAAAAAAACTAATTGAATTTAAGGTAAATGGTTGACTTTTGAACCAGACATATAAATTTTGAACCAAGAATAGTTAAATTTTCAATCAAAAAATATCAATTTTGAACCAAAAGTAAGTTAATTTTCAAAGGAAGAAATGAATTTTGAAAGAAAAAAATAAATTATAAGGGTACTAGTTATATTTTAAATAAAGCAGTTGAATTTTAAACCAGGCACATAAATTTTTAATGATGAATATTAGTTTGTAAACAAAACAGACGATTTTTTAACAAAACGCATGAATTTTGAACTGAATAGTTGAACTTTATATAAAAAAGATCAATTTCGATCTAAAAATAACATAATTTAACTACCAGTTGAAAATATTACTTTGCAACTAAAAATGAAACGAATTTTCCAACAACAAAAGAATAATAAAATTTTAAAAAAAATCATTTTTTTAAGAAACTAGTTAAATTTTAAACTAAATAGTTGTATTTTAAACCAGAAAGATAAATTTCTAACCATGAAGATTCATTTTTAACCAAGGAGGATAAATTTTAACAAAACGCATTTATTTTTAACTGAATGCTTGAATTTTTAACTAAAAAAGGTAAATTTTGAACCGGAAAAGGAAAAACTAAACTTTTAGTTAGAAAAATTAATTTCCAAGCAAAAACTAAACGAATATTAAAGAAAGAATTAAATTTAAAAAATAAATAAATAAGCATGATAAGATTACAATTTTAAATTTAACAGTAAAATTTAAAACCAGAATGGGAACATTTTCAACGATGAATATTAACTTGTAACCAAAAAAAGACGAATTTTCAACAACCGAATAGTTGAATTTTTAACTAAAGAAGATACATTTTTAACCAAAAATGAAACAATTAAATTTTCAGTTACTAAATTAATTATCAATCACAAGTAAAACGAATTTCTATTTTTTTGAAATAATTAATTTATAACTATGATAAGATTTTTTATTTTAAATTTAACAGTAAAATTTTAAACCAGAAAGGGAAAATTTTAACGATGAATATTAATTTGTAACCAAAAAAGACGAATTTTCAACAAAGCACGTGAATTTTAAATCGAATAGTTGAATTTTTAGCTCAAGAAGATACATTTTAAACTAAAAATTAAATAATGAAATATTCCGTTAAAGAAATTATATTTCGAACAAGAATGAAACTAATTTTCAAAAGAAGGATTAAATTTGGGAAAAAATAATCGGGATTCTAGTTGAATTTTAAACCAGACAGATAAATTTTCACTCAAGAATATTAATTTGTAACTGAAAACGACGAATTTTTAACAAAACGCAAAAATTTTCAATCGAGTAGTTGAATTTTTAACTAGAAAAAAAAAATCAAACAAAAATGAAATAATTAAATTTTCAGTTACTAAATTAATTTTCAAACACAAGTAAAATGAATTTCTATTTTTTTAATAATCAATTCACCAAGGAACTAGTTGCATTTTGAAATAAACAATTAAATATTAAACCAGAAGGATACATTTTTAACCAAAAATATTAATTTTTGACTCAAAAAGATGAAAGTTAACAAAACTAATGAATTTTGTACCGAATAGTTGCACTAGTAACTGAAAAAATAATTTTTAATTAAAAATAAAATAATTAAATTTTTTTATTTAATTCATTTTGAACCAAAAATTAAACAAGTTAAAAAAAATAATAATTATTCAAAAAACGAATTGAATTTTAACCTAAAGGGTTGAGTAATTTTCAACAAGGCATGTAAATTTTTAATGCGGAATATTAGTTTGTAAACAAAAAAGACGATTTTTTTTAACAAAACGCATTTATTCTTAACTGAATAGTTGAATTTTTTACTAAAAAAGGTCAATTTCGAACAAAAAAAGAAAAAACTAAACTTTCAGTTAAACAAATTAATTTCCAACGAAAAATTAAACGAGTGATAAGATTTCAATTTTAAATTTAACAGTAAATTGTAAAACCAGAAAGGGAAAATTTGCAACGATGAATATTAATTTGTAACCAAAAAAGACGAATTTTCAACACAACACATGAATTTTAAACCAAATAGTTGAGTTTTTATTTCGATCCAAAAATAAAATAATTTAACTACCAGTTAAAAAAATTATTTTTCAACCAAAAATAAAACGAGTTTAAAAAAAAGAACAAAATTTAAAAAAATTAATTTATAATGAAACTAGTTAAAATTTAAACTAAATAGTTATATTTTAAAGCAGAAAGATAAATTTGCATCTAATAAGATTAATTTTCAACCAAGAAGTATAAAGTTTAACAAAACACATTTATTTTTCACTGAATAGTTGAATTTTTAACTAAAAAAGGAAAAACTATACTTTCAGTTTAAAAAATTAGTTTCCAACCAGAAATTAAACTACCAGTTAAAAAAATTAATTTGCAACAAAAAATGAAACGAATTTTTGAAAAAAAGAATAAAATTTAAAAAAATTAATTTATCAAGAAACTAGTTAAATTTTTAACTAAAGAAGATACATTTTTAACCAAAAATGAAATAATTAAATTTTCAGTTCCTAAATTAATTTTCAATCGCAAGTAAAACGAATTTCTTTTTTTTTAATAATCAATTTACCAAGAAACTGGTTTCATTTTAAAATGAACAATTAAATATTAAACCAGAAGGATACATTTTTAACCAAGAATATTAATTTGCCATTAAAAAAGACAAATTTTCAAACAAAATAAATGAATTTTAAACAGAATAGTTGCACTTTTAACTGACAAATCTAATTTTTAATTGAAAATTGAAAAAAATAAAATTTTTATTTATTTAATTCATTTTCAACCAAAAATGAAACATGTTTTGCAAAAAATAATTGATTAAAAAAAAACTAATTGAATGTAAGGTAAATGGTTGACTTTTGAACCAGAGAGATACATTTTTAACCAAGAAGATTAATTTGCATTAAAAAAAGACGAATTTTCAATAGAACACCTAAATTTTCAACCACATAGTTAAATTTTCAACTAAAAAAGATTATTAATTAACCGAAAATAGAATAATTAAATTTTAAGTTAAAAAATTATTTTTTAACAAAAAGAAAAGAATTTCTCACACAAAAAATTATTATCAAAATAATTTCATTCTCATTAAAATAGTTGAATTTTAAACCAAATATTTCAATTTTCAACCTGAGATGAATTTTCATCCAAATAATTGAACCTTTAAGTAAAATAGACGAATTTTAAACGAAAGCAAAGAATTTTCAACTAGAAAAATTAACTTTTTAGTTAAAAAATGATCCTCAACAAAATACATAAATATTAAATAAAATAATTGAATTTTTATAAAAATAGATTAATTTTAAACAAATATATTAGATTTTAAACTAAATACTTGAATTACGAATTAAAAAAATGGATTTGCAAACAAGAAATTTAATTTTAAAAAAGCATTTGTATTGAAAAGATAAATTTTTAACCAAAAAAAAAACAAACATTTTTGTGAGATATTTAAAGTTTCGACGAAAAAATATGTCTTTCAAACAAAATAGTTAAATTTTTTCATTTCAATTTTTTCACTTTTTTCATTTTAATTTCAACTAAATGATGAATCTTCAATCACAACAATAAATTTTTAAACAAATAGTTAAATCACGAACTAAAAAAATGGATTTCTAAACAAGAACTTAACTTTCGAAAAGAATTTTTATTAAAAAGATCAATTTTTAACGAAAATATAGCTTTTCAATCAAAATTAGAATTATTTCGATTTTTAGTGCAAAAATAAATTTTCAACCAAAAATAGACAAAGTTTGATTGAAATAGATAGATTTTCAATGAAAAAGGTGAATTTTCGACTAAAATCATGAATCTTCACAACGAAATTGGAAACAAAGAAGTTTAAATAAATAGTTGAATTTTCGACCAAAACAGATAAATTTTCAACGAAATTTCCAGAATTCCCAGACCAAACAGATTAATTTTTGACCAAAATGTTGCATTGTCAACTGAAAAAAAAATTCTGAAAAAAGAGACGAATGTTTAACACAGAAGTTTAATTTTTTCCCAGGAAAAATGTTATAATTAGTAAAAAAAAATTGCATCCAGAAAGTGGAATTTTCTACCAAAATAATATATTTTTCAACCTACGAAAAAAAAACTTTAAAAAAAAGGTGAATTTTTAAACTAAAAAGACAAATTGTCGACAAAAAAGTTACATGTTTAATAATAATTATTATTTTGAACCAAATACTTGAAGTTTTAACAAGAACTATCAATGTTTAATTAGATTTTAAACTAATTTTAACTAAGTAAATTTTCACTCGAAAAAAATAATTTTCCCCAAAAAAACTCATCTTTAACGAATAAAGGCAATTTTTAACGAAAAAAGGTGAAATCTCGATAAAAAATTTAATATTTGCATTTTCTACTAGAAACTATATATTTTTAACAAAAAATGGAATCTATAAAATGTCGGTTGAAAAAATTAATTTTTGTGAACAAAAGTATTTAAAAAGAATCATTTAAATTTCGAACCAATAAAATACGTTTGTAACACATTTTTTGAAAAAATTAAACTTTTATAAAAAAAAAAACTTTCATAAAAAAAAAAAGAAAAAAAGAGGACTAGTTAACAAAATAGATGACTTCTATACTGAATAATTAAATTTTTAAGCAACCAAAAATACTTATAGGCCAAATTTTCTTATTGGATAGCATTTAATTGGAAAAGGAAAAAAAGTTGAAGGAATTCTCTAATAAATAGGGGAAATGAATATTTAGGGGAAAAGGAAAAAAGATAAAATTCTCATAATTTTACATCCAAACAAATTAAGATTTAAAAAATTGGGTTGAAATTTCACCTGGTCCATTAAACTGGACACCTTGCTGGTGCGTGTCCAATTACCAAAAGGTTAAATGACATTAACTCTGAAAGAAACAAAATTGCATTGACCACAGAACACAATGGAAATTACCTTTCTTTTGAAAGAAATTGCTTTCTCTCCAACCCCTTTCTTTCAAGAAAAAAAATAATATTAATGAGAAAGTCGCCTGTAAGAATAAAATGCTGGTAATTAAGTGGTATCAAGATGAAGATAAAAAAAGTTCATTATCAAAAGAGGGGACAATTTAACGTTAATTAACGATAAGATTAATGTTGTGATAATCGCAATGATAAATTGATCAGTCAGTCAGTCAACTAAAATGTTGCAAATTCTGAAAAAAATATCTCAGTCCGGAGTATTGAATTCGAGGGGGGCTGTGAGGGGCCGAGTGGGGCCGAGTGGGGCTTTGTAACATTTTTTCGGCTCTTGGGACGGGAAAGGCATTGTTGCCACCCACTGACCCCTTTACCGCCGGGACCAGACCGGGACCAAGCAATTCGGTAACGAGTAAACTCGCTCAGTTCAATGACCTCTCCTTCCCTCTCTCTTTATTTCTCTCCTTTTTTATTTCCCTCTCCCCCACTCCCCCTCATTACACACACATTCTCCCTCCTTATTTTACGTGTCTCTGCTCTCGAGACTGTCATAACGGCCGTTCTCGTCTCACCAGATGCTAATAATTATCAACATTCGGAAACAACATTCGAGCAAAATAAATCATTATTTTGTTTATTTAATGAATTAATGCGAGAGTGGAAAACGGATTATCTAGTTATTTTTTATACCGGTTTTTTTCTTTTTAAACTATTTTTCGTTGAAAGTTAATTATTTTTGATTAAAAATGTTACTGTTATATATTTGGTTTAGAAATTATATATTTATAAATTTAAAAAAATCTTCAGAAAAATATATGAATTTTCCAGTAAAAAAGGTAAATATTCAATTAAAAATTTAATTTTCAAACAAAAAATGGAATACTTGCATTTTCAGATAAACAATTAATTTTTAACACAAACATTTTTTTTTCTATACATTAGTTCGACTTTCAATCCAATAGTAGTTTAATTTTTAACTAGAATTTTTGAGTTGAATTTTTTACTAGAATAGAATAATTTTCAATCAGAAATGTCAATTCTGAACAAAAAATAGAATCATTACTTTTTCAGGTCAAAAATTAATTTTGAAGCAAAACAAAATGAAATTTTCATAAAAAGAGATGAATTTTCATAAAAAAAGATAAATTTTCAACAATAAGGATAAATGTTTCAAAAAAAGTTATTTTTAATATTGTTAACGCAGAGGAATAATTTTTTACCAAAAAACGAATTTACAACACAATACAAGAATTCTCTATCAAATAGTTAAATTGTCAAGTAAAAAAGATAAATATTCAATCAAAAACGTCATTTTTAAACAAAAAATAAAATACTTGAATTTTCAAATTAGCAATAATTTTTAACACAAAAAAAAAAGAATTTTCAATACAGTAATTATATTTTTTATCAAAAAGGTGAATATTTAAAAAATGAATTTTTAACAAATTAGTTCCACTTTCAATAAACTAATCGAATTTTTAACTAGAGTAGAATAACTTTTAATTATAAATGTTAATTCTAAACATAAAATTGAATCATTACGTTTTCACTTTAAGCAATTAACTCTAAAAAAAATGAAATTTTTAAAAAAAGATAATAATTGTCATCCATAATGTAGAATTAAAAAGGAACAGGAATTTGAAACAAAAATTTTAAATATTAAACCTAATGATTTAATAAATTAAATTATTTTTAACAAAAAAGAATAAATTTGTACAAATTTTTAAATAAAATAATTTTCAATTGGGAAAATCAATTCCCAACAAAAAATAGAATCATTACGTTTTCAGGTTAAAAATTAATTTTGAAGCAGAACAGAATTAAATTTTCATCAAAAGAGATGAGTTTTCAACAATAAGGATGAATATTTCAAAAAAAGGAATTTGTACTATTTTTAACAGAAGAATAGTTTTCCAAAAAAAAAAAAACGAATTTTCAACATAATATAAGTAAAAATATGAATATTCAATTAGAAAAAATTTAATTAAAAATTTAACTTTTAAACAAAAAATGAAATACTTGCATTTCCAGAAAAACAATTAATTTTTAATACGAAAAAATGAATATTCAATACAGTAATTAAATTTTGTATAAAATATGTGAATCTTTAAAAAATTAATTTTTAACAAATTAGTTAACTTTCAATCAAATAGTCAAATTTTAACTAGAATAAAATAATTT
This sequence comes from Druon quercuslanigerum, assembly GCA_010014905.2. Lineage (NCBI taxonomy): Eukaryota > Metazoa > Arthropoda > Insecta > Hymenoptera > Cynipidae > Druon > Druon quercuslanigerum. The sequence continues at coordinate 13,534 of JAAAKG020201236.1, read as the reverse complement.
TCAATTATGAATGTTAATTATCAACAACAAAAAAGAATCACTACGTTTTCAGTTTAAACAATTAACTCAACAATTAAATGAATTATTTTTAACGAAGAAGAATAAATTTCTACAAGAAATACTAATTTTCCGCAACATTTTCAGAAAACCAATTAATTTTTAACAAAATAAAGGCTTTTTGAGTTGAAATTTTTAAATAAAATAATTTTTTAATTAGGAATGTCATTTTTCAACAAAAAATAGGATCATTACGATTTCAGTTTAAATAATTAACTCTAAAACAAAAAAATAAGAAATTTTCAACAAAAGATATTAATTTTAATCCATAATGAAGAATTAAAAAGGAACAGGAATTTTCCACTAAAAATTTCAATATCAAACCTAATAATTAAATAAATTAAATTATTTTTAACGAAGAAGAATAAATTTTTACAATAAATGCTAATTTACCGCAAAGTTTTCAGATAAGCAATTAATTTTTAACAATAAAAAAAGAGTTTTTGAGTTGAAATTGAATTGAGTTAAAAAATAGAATCATTACGTTTTGCGGTTAAAAATTAATTTCGCAGCAAAATAAAATGAAATTTTCCTCAGAAGAGATAAATTTTCAACAATAAGGATAAATGCTTCAAAAAAAGGAATTTTTACTATAATAATTAATAAAAATTTTTACACTGTAAGAATTCTGTAACAAATAGTTAAATTATAAAGTAAAAAGGATGACTATTCAATTTAAAATATTCAATTAAAAATTTATTATTTATTTCTTATTAAATTTTCTATCAAATAGGTCAATCAAAAAATGAATTTTTTAACGAATTAGTCCAACTTTCAATTGAATAGTCGAATTTTTAACTAGAGTAGAATCGTTTCGTGTTCAGTGTAAACAATTAATTCTGAAGTAAGCCAATGAAATTTTAAACAAAATTTTTAACAAATCAGGTCAAAATTAAAACTAATAGTTAATTTCGAAAAATCATTTTTAATGAAGACGAAGTCTACCAAATAGATGAATTTTGAAATAAAAACGATGATTACTCAATTAAAAATATCATTATTTAACGAAATATAAAATAGTTGAATTTTCATCTTAACAAATGGTTTTGAACGAAAAAAAAGAATTCTTAACACATTAATTACATTTTCCATAAACAGTAGAATCTTTAAAAAATAAACTTTTGAACAAATTAGTTAAACTTTAGAATAATTTTTAATCAGGAGTATCAATATCCAACAAAAAAATTAATCCTTACGTTTTTAGTTCAAACAATTGACTCTAAAGCAACAAAAAAATGAAATTAAACAGAATGAATTTTCAACTATAATAAAGAATTAAAAAAACAGGATTTTTTAACAAAAAATTTTAATAATTAACCTAATAACTAATTCAATTAAATTATTTTAAACGAATAATAATAAATTTATACAAAAAATACTAATTTTCCGCAAAGTAAATAAATTTTATACCAAATAGTTAACAAAAAAAGAAGAATTTTTAACAAGTTGATTCAATTTTCTAATAGTAGGTAAATTACAAAAAAATAATTTTAAACAAATTAGTTTAACTCCCAAACAAATAGTTGAATTTTGAACCAAAGAGATCACATTTTTAAAATAATGATGAATGTTAAAAAAAAGGAATTTCCGAAATAACAGTTTAAAATTAAGCCTAAAAGTTCACATTCGTAAACAACATTCGATCAAAATAAATCATTATTTTTTGTTAAAAGTTAATTATTTTTTATGGAAAATGTTACTGTTATGTAATTGGTTTAAAATTTGTATATATATTTTAATTATAAATTTAAAAAGACATCTTCAGCAAAATATGTAAATTTTCTAGAAAATAGTTGAATTTTCAGGTAACAAAGATAATTATTCAATTAAAAATTTAAATTTTAAACAAAAAATTGAATACTTGTATTTTTAGGTAGACAATTAATTTCTCATACAAAAAAAGAATTTACAATACAGCAATTAAATTTTCTATCCAATGTGTGAATCTTTAAAAAATGAATTTTTAACAAATTATTTCAACTTTCAATCAAATAGTAGTTTAATTTTAAACTAGAATAAGATAATTTTTAATGATGAATATCAAATTCCAACAAAAAATAGAATCATTACATTATCAGTTTAAGCAATTAACTCTAAAGCAAAAAAAAGAGATTTTTAACAAAATATATTCATTTTCATAAAAAAGTTCAATATTATACCTAATAATTAAATCAATTAAATTAGTTTGAACGAAGAAGAATAAATTTCTGTAAGGAATGCTAATTTTCCGCAATATTTTCAAATATCCAATTAAGTTTTAGGAAAAAAAAAGAATTTTTGAGTTGAAATTTTTAAATAGAATAGAATAATTGTCAATTAGGAATGTCAATTCCCAACAAATAATAGAATCATTACGTTTTCAGGTTAAAAAATTAATTCTGAAGTAAGTCAATCAAATTTTAAACAAAAGAGAAAAATTTTAAGAATAATAATAAATCTTTAAGAAAAAGAAATTCTTAACAAAACATTTCAAAATTAAAACTAATAGTTCATTAAGAAAGATTATTTTTAATAAAGACAAATTCTACCAAATAGATGAATTTTGAAATAAAAAAGATGAATATTCAATTAAAAATATCATTTTTCAACGAAATATAGAATAGTTACATTTTCATCTTAACAAATGGTTTTGAACAACAACAAAAAATAATTTTTAACACAGTTATTAAATTTTCCATAAACTGTAGAATCTTTAAAAAATGAATTTTGAACAAATTAGTTTAACTTTAGAATAATTTTTAATTAGGAGTATCAACATCCAACAAAAAAATATTCCTTACGTTTTTAGTTCAAAAAATTTTTCAAAACAAGGAATTCTTATTATTTTTAACAAAACATGTAATACTTGCATTTGTAGATAAACAATTAATTTTTAATACGAAAAAAAGAATTTTTAATACAGTAATTAAATCTTGCTTAAAATAGGTGAATCTTTAAAAAATGAATTTTTAACATGTTAGTTCAACTTTCGATCAAATAGTGAAATTTTTAACTAGAAGAGAATAATTTGCAATTAAAAATGTAATTCTCAACAAAAAATAGAATCATTACTTTTTTAGTTTAAAAATTAACTCTAAAGCTAAAACAAATGAAATTTTCAACAAACGATATTAATTTTCATCCATAATGAAGAGTTAAAAAGGAACAGGAAATTTCAACAAAAAAGTTCAATATTAAACCTAGAAATTTAATAAATTAAATTATTTTTAACAAAGAAGAATAAATTTCTACAAAAATACTATTTTTCCGTAACGTTTTTGGATAAACAATTAATTTTCGATACAAAAAAAAAAGAATTTTCAATACAGTAATTAAATTTTCTATGAAATAGGTGAATCTTTAGGAAAAAGGAATTTTTAACAAAACAGTTCAAAATTCAAACTAATACTTAAATTAGAAAGATTATTTTTAATGAAGACGAATTCTACCAAATAGATGAATTTTCCAATAAAAAAGTTGAATATTCAATTAAAAATATCAATTTTCAACGAACTATAGAATAGTTAAATTTTCATCTAAACAATTGATTTAAATTGATCTAAACAAAAAAATAATAATTTGTTAACACAGTAACTAAATCGTTACGTTTTTAGTTTAAAAAATTACCTCTGAAGCAACAAAAAAATTAAATTTTAAACAAAAGAGATGAATTTTCAACTATAATAAAGAATATTAAAAAACAGGATTTTTCAACAAAAAAGTTCAATATTTAAGCTAATAATTAGGTCAATTAAATTTTTTTTTAAGAATAATAAATTTCTAAAAAACATACTAATTTTCCGCAAAATACATAAATTTTCTACGAAATAGTTATATTTGCAAATAAAAAAGATGGATATTCAATTAAAAATATAAGATAAACAATTAATTTTCACAAAAAAAGAAGGATTTTTAATAAAGTAATTAAATTTTCTATCAAATAGATGAATCTTTAAAAAATTCATTTTAAACAAATTAGTTCAACTTTCAATCAAATAGTTGTATTTTTAACTAGAACAGAATAATTTTCAATTATGAATATTAATTCTCAACAAAAAATATAATCGTTTTATTTTCTGTTTAAAAAATTAATTCTGAAGTAAGCCAATGAACTTTTAAACAAAAGAGATGAATGTTTAGAATAATGATAAATCCTTAAGAAAAAAGAATTTTTAACAAAACATTTAAAAACTAAAACTAGTAGTTTAATTAAAAATTTATATAAAAATATCAATTTTCAACGAATTATAGAATAGTTAAATTTTCATCTAAACAATTGATTTTGAACAAAAAAATAATAATTTGTTAACACAGTAATTAAATTTTCCATAAATGCTATTTTTTACAAATTGCATCGCATTTTTAACTAGAATAAAATAATTATTAATTAGGAATATGAACATCCAACAAAAAAAAATAATTGTTACGTTTTTAGTTTACAAATTTAACTCTAAAGCAACAAAAAAATGAAATTTTTTAACAGAAGAGATGAATTTTAAACTATAATAAAGAATTTTAAAAAACAGGATTATTGACAAAAAAGTTCAATATTAAACCTAATAATTGAATCAATTAAATTATTTATAACAAAGAATAATAAATTTCTACCAAATAATTTTAACAAAGAAAAAGAAGAATTTTTAACAAGTTGATTAAATTTTCTACTATTAGGTGAACATAAAAAATTAATTTTAAACAAATTAGTTGAACTCCCAACTAAATAGTTGAATTTTAAACAAAAGAGATGAAAATTTTTAAATGATAATGAATGTTAAAAAAAAGGAATTAAAAAAAAACATTATTCTTTTGATAATGTATTAATTACAAATTAAAAAAAAATCAGTAAAATGTATGAATCCTCTACCAAAAAGTCGAATTTTCAAGTAAAAAAAAAGAATATTCAATTAAAAATATCAATCTTCAAGGAAAAATAGAATAAGTTCATTTTCAGATAAGCACTGCATTTTTAACGCACAAAAATAAAAATTTTCAACAAAATAATTACGTTTTTTATCAAATAGGGGAATTTTTGAAAAATGAATTTTTAACAAATTATTTCATCTTTCAACCGAATAGTTTTTATTTTTAACCAGACTAGAATAATTTTGAATTAGGAATATCAATTTCCAACAAAAAATATATTCGTTACTTTTTAAGTTTAAAAATTAATTTTGAATCAATAACAAAAATTAAATTCTTAATAGAATAAATGAATTTTCGACAATAATGATACATTTTTAAAGAAAGGAAATTTCAACAAAAGCGTTTAACATTAAAATTAATTATTATAAAATTATTTAACATTAAAAGCGAATTTTCAACACAACATAAGAAATCTCTATTAAATAGTGAAATTGTCAAGTAAAAAAATGAATATTCAATTAAAAATATTGATTTTCAACAAAAATGGAATAGTTGCATTTTAAAATAAACAATTAATTTTTAACACAAGAAAAAGAATTTTCAACGTAGTAATTAAATTTTTTACCAACAGATGAATCTTTAAAAAATGAATTTTTAACAAATTAGTTCAACTTTTAACTAAATAGTTAAATTTTTAACTAGAATAGAATAATTTTCTATTTGGAATGTCAATTTCCAACAAAAAAGACATTTGTTACGTTTTTAGTTTAAAAAATTGATTCTGAAGCAACAACAAAATTTAAGTTTGAACAAAAGAGATGAAGTTTCAACAATAATGATGAATGTTTAAAAAAAGGATTTTCAACAAAAAAGTTTAAGATTAAAACTAATAGTTAAATCAAAAATATTATTTTAAACTAAGAAGAATAAATTATTACAAGATTTATTATTACAAGAAATACTAATTTCCCGAAACATTTTCAGATAAACAATTAATTTTTAACAAAAAAAAAAAAGAATTTTTGAGTTGAATTTTTTAATAGAATAGAATAATTTTCAACTAGGAATGTCAATTCCCAACAAACATAGAATCATTATGTTTTCAGGTTAAAATTTAATTTTTCAGCAAAACAGAATGAAATTTTCATCAAAAGAGATGAATTTTCAACAATAAAGATGAATGTTCTCAACTTTAAAACAAATAGTAGTTTAATTTTTAACTAGAAAAGGATCATTTTTAATAAGGAATATCAATTTCAAACAAAAAATAGAATGGATACGTTTGTATTTTAAAAAATTAACTCTAAAGCAAAAATATGAAATTTTCAACAAAAGATATTAATTTTCATACATAATGAAGAATTAAAAAGGAATTTCCAAGTAAAAATTTAAATATTAAACCCAATAATTAAATCAATTTAATTATTTTTAACGAAGAAGAATAAATCTGTACAAGAAATGTTAATTTTACGCAAAATTTTCAGAATGCCAATTAATTTTTAAGTAATAATAAAAAGAAAGAATTTTTGAGTTAAAGTTTTTAAATAGAATACTTTTCAATCAGGAATGTCAATTACCAACAAAAAATAGAATCATTACGTTCTCAGGTTAAAAATTAATTTTGAAGCAAAACGAAATTAAATTTACATTAAAAGACATGAATTTTCAACAACAAGGATGTATAGTTCAAAAAATGGAATGTTTACTATTTTTAACGCAGAAGAATAATTTTCTACCAAAAAACGAACTTTCAACACAATACAAGGATTCTCTATCAAATAGTTGAATTTTTAAGTAAAAAATATGAATACTCAATTAAAAATTTAATTTTTTAACAAAAAATGGAATACTTGCATTTTCAGATAAACAAGTAAATTTTAACAAACAAAAAAAGAATTTTCATTACAGTAATTGAATTTTCTATCAAATAGGTGAATCTTTAACTAAAATAGAATACATTTCTATTATGAATGTTAATTCTCTACAACAAATGGAATCGTTTCGTTTTCAGTTTAAAAAATTAATACTAAGGTAAACCAATTACATTTAAACAAAAGAGATGAATTTTTAAGAAAAGGGAATTTTTAACAAATCACTTCAAAATTAAAACTAATAGTTAAATTAGAAAGATTATTATGAATAAAGACGAATAATTTTCTACCAAGAAGACTAATTTTCTGCAAAATACATGAATTCTTTACCAAGATGAATATTTAATTTAAAATATGAATTTTTAGCACACTATAGAATAGTTAACTTTTTATCTGAGCAATTTATTTTAAACAATAAAAAAATAATTTGTTAACACAGTAATTAAATTTTCCATAAACGGGAGAATCTTTAAAAAATTAATTTTGAAGAAATTAGTTCAATTAGAAATATCAACATCCAAAAAAAAAAGAATCGTTGCTATAATGAAGAATTTAAAAAAAACAGGATTTTTCTACAAAAAAGTTCAATATCAAACTTAACCAAGAATAATAAATTTCTACTGAAAATACTAGCTTTCCACAAAATACGTAAATTTTTTACCAAATAGTTAAATTTTCAAATAAAACAGATGGATATTCAATTAAAAATATCAATTTTTCTGGAAGAAGGAAGTAGTTATATTTTCAGATGAACAATTAATTTGTAACAAAATAAAAGAAGAATTTTCAACAAGTTAATTAAATTTTCTACTAGCAGGTTAATACAAAAAATTCATTTTAAGCAAATTAGTTCAACTTCCAACCAAATAGTTGAATTTTGAACAAAAGAGATGAAATTTTCAAAATAATGATGAATGTTAAAAAAAGGGATTTCCAACAAAAGAGTTTTGATTACAAATTAAAAAAAAATCAGCAAAATATATGAATTCTCTACCAAAAAGTCGAATTTTCAAGTAAAAAAAAAATAATATTTAATTAAAAATATCAATTAAAAAAAAAATTGGAACAGTTGCATTTTCTGATAAGCACTGCATTTTTAACACAGAAAAATAAAAATGTTCAATACAATAATTATATTTTTCATCAAATAGGAGAATCTACAAAAAGAAATTTTTAAGAAATTATTTTAACTTTCAAACAAATAGTTGAATTTTAAAACAGACTAGAATAATTTTTAATTAGGAATATCAATTTCCAACAACAAATATAATCGTTACTTTTTCAGTTTAAAAATTAACTTTGAAACAATAACAAACATTAATTTTTTAATAGAATAGATGAATTTTCAGATAAACAATTAATTTTTAACACAAGAAAAAGAAATTTCAACATAGTAATTAAATTTTTTAAAAACAGATAAATCTTTCAAAAATGAATTTTTAACAAATTAGTTCATCTTTTAACCAAATAGTTAAATTTTTAACTAGAATAGAATAATTTTCGATTAGGAATGTCAATTTAAAAAAAAATACAGTTGCTACGTTTTTAGTTTAAAAAATTGATTCTGAAGCAACTAAAAAAATTGAATTTAGAACAAAACAGATGAATTTTCAACAAAAGAGTTTAAAATTAAACCTAATAGTTAAATCAACAATATTATTTTGAACTAAGAAGAATAAATTTCTACAAAAAAACGAATTTTCAACACAATACATGAATTCTATTCTTAATAGTTGAAGTTTGAAATAAAAAAGATAAATATTCAATTAGAAATTTCAATTTTTAACAAAAAATTAAATAGTTGCATTTTCAGATAAACAATTCATTTTTAACAACAAAAATGAACTTTCAATACAGTAATAAAATTTGCTACCAACAGGTGAATCTTTAAAAAATTAATTTTTAACAAATTAGTTCAAATTTCAACAAAGTAGTTAAATTTTTAACTAAACTAAAATGATTTTAAATCAGGAATCTCAATTTCCAACTAAAAATAAAATCGTTACGTTTTCAGTTTAAAAAATTGATTCTAAAGTGAAAAATAAAATTTCTAACAAAACCGATGAATTTTTAAGACAGGAGTTTAATTTTCAACCAAATTGTTAAATTTTTAATAAAAAATATTTTAGACTGACTTTTAGGACTTTAAGAAGTTCATATGGTTAAATTTTTTCTTAAAATTTTGAAAAATTACAAAAAATTTTTAAATAAATAATCTTTTTTAATCTCTTTAATTTTTCTAAATATTATTTCCTTAATTTCCTTAACTTTTTTTATTTTCTAATCTTACGAAATTAAAAAAGTTTGCTTTAAAGTCTTTTAAACTATTTTTCGAAATTTTTGGAAATGTTAAAAATGTTTTAAAACGTTCTTTAATTTTCTCTTTAGGTTCATTTTTCAAAATAAGAAATCATAAAAAATTTTTACATGAATCTTACAAAAAATCTGTTTTTAGTCTTTTTAGATTTTCTAAATCTTTTAATCTTTAAAAACTATCCCAATTTTTTCTATTTTTTAAAATTCTGCGATAGTAAAAAAATTACCTTATAATCTTTTAGATCCTTCTTGGACAATTTTAAAAATATTTTGAAATATTTTTCAATATTTTTAAATATTTTTAAATATTCTTTCAAAATTAATTTTTCGAAATAAGAAATCATTTTAATTTTTCATAAGAACTTACAAAAATGTTTTTCATTTTTTTAATCTTTTCAAAACGTCTGAATATCTCTAAGACCTACTACATTTCTGTCTAGAATTATGCATTATGGCAAAATTGCACAATTTTGCTTATAAATCTTTTGAAATTTTAAAAAAATTTTAGGAAATAAAAATGTTTCGTGATCTTTTTTCATTTTTCTCTGAAAATTCATTTTAAAACAATCATTTAAAAAATTTCGATGAATTTTAAGAACATTTTTTTCATTTTCTTGAAACCTTGTGAAATTTATTTTACCTAAAGAATATGTAAATCCTGAAAAATTAAGAATAAGAATTACACCATTTAAAATTTTCCCAGACATTTTAAAAAGTATTTAATTATTTCAAAAGTTTCATAATCTTAAAAAAGCTTTTAATTTTTATTTAAACTTCTTAAAATAAGTATTGGTCCATAATTTAATTTTGTTTAACTTTTTTAATAATATCATTTTAATCGATAATTTAATATTTAAAAATAATTTATTAAGTAAATACTTTGTTAAAAATATTTTTTTGTTGGAGGTTCAACTCTTTGGTTGTAAATTCATTTTTCATGTTTGAAAAAAAAACTTTAATTTGACAATTCATCTTCTCGGGATTAAAATTTGAATGTTTTCTAAAAAACTTAAATTTTTAGATTGAAAACTCAAGTTTTTGTTGAAAATTGATCTCTTTTAGTCAAAGATTCATTTTTTCAAATATTACACTATTTGTTTAAAATGCAACATATTTTGACTTTAAGTAAAATAAAAAACGTAAAAAATCACCCTATTTTCCCTCTTTTGAAAACTTTTTGAAATACTGATTGATTTATTTGCAAAAGTGAATTTTTGATTGAAAATGACTGATTTTTAAGTCAAAAACTTCTCGAATAATTGTATTGTAGGAAAATGAATGCAATAAATTATAATCCTTGAGTCTGAAATTCTAGGCCTTTTGCTGCTGAACCATTTTTTCATAATTTATAATAATTCTTAGGATTATAGTTTATGGTTTCCAAGCATTTATTTAATTTGGCGATGATCGAAGGCCGGGGTGAAGACGGCAGAAACTTTTACGATTGTTTGCAGAATTTCAGGAAATGGATAATTTTGTGCTACACGATAAAAGAAAGCAGTTATGGTCAGTTTTTACCTTCTGGCGAAATCATTTCTTTACAACACTGTATTTATCTTTATAATTTGTATAGATTATGTAGTTGAACTTTTAAGAAAAGGGACGAATTTTCAACTTAAGAAATAAATTTTCAACCAAGAAGATTAATTTTTAATCAAAAAATAAGAATTTTCAATAAAATACATTATCTTTTAACCAATCAGTAAAGTTTTCAAATAAGATGACACATTTTGAATCAAAAATAGAATAATTATATTTTCAGTGACAAACATTATTTACAAAACAAGAAAAGAATTTTTAAGAAAATAATTAACTTAATGTACAGTATTCCTGAAAATAAAACCAAGAATCCAACAACTAAATTTGGACAACCAGCATAAAATGTTCCTATGGAAATTTGAAAGAAGATAAAAATTTTCACAAAAAAGAAAAGAATTTCTTTGAACTATTTTATGGTTATTATTATATTATCGAAAAAATTTAATTATTATTATAAAAAATATTATTTAAAAAATGTTCTAGCAGGCAGGAACAGCAACGAAAACACGATGCTCTCTTCCTGAAACCCGAGAATCAAATAAAATGTTCAGCTGTCAGGAAGAGAGAATCGGATTTGGTTGAATGTCCTTCAATTTTTCTTTTTCTTTTTTAAATAATTTTTTTTTCTCTTTTTTAGGATTTTTTTTTCAAATTTCAATAGAAACATTGTATGGTGGTTGTCCAAAATTGCTTATTGGATTTTTGTTTTTATTTTTATGAATTCTGCACATTAATTTGATTATTGGAGATTAAACGGGATTTTAAATTTGATTTTATTCTTATTTAAATTTGTTAAATGTTAATCATTAAATTTTTATAAAAATAGTCTAATTTTAAGCCAAATAATAGATTTATTAACATAAGAAGATGAATTTTTAACCAAAGAAACAATTTGTTAAACAAGAAGATTAATTTTTAATTAACGAGTTAAATTTTCAAAAAAAATATATATAATTGTAATAAAATAGATGAGTTTTAAACTATAAAAACTTATTTTTAACTCAAAATTGAATAACTTAATTTCCAGATAACAAGGTGGTTTGACAAGAAAAAACAATTTTTCACGAAATTAATAAATATGGCATAAAATAATTCCTTTTTCATAAAAATAATTCCATTTTCATACAAATAGTAGAATTTTCAACTAAATCGTTTAATTTTAAACCAAAATAGTTTAAATTTTATGTAAATATTACAAATTTGCAAGAAAATGGTCGAATGTTTAAACAAATAGTCGAATCTTTAAAATAAAAAGTTGAATTTTGAACCAAAAAATTGAAATTTCAGGTAACAGGGACAAATTTTCCCTCTAGAAGAATTATTTACAATATCAGAAAATATAATTTTTTAAAAATATTTAAATGTTCAGAAAGGTAATTAATTTTTTATCAAAATATGTATATTTTAAACCACATAGTTGAATTTTTAATCTACAAAGATAAATTGTCAAACAAGTAGTTGAGTTTCTATCTAAAAAATATGAATTTGAAACCAAAAATGGAACAATTAAATTTTCAATTAAAAAAAATTATTTTTCAACCAGAAAACACACTAAATTTTAACAAAACTATTAAATTTTCAAAACAATGGTAATATTTAAAAATAAATAGAATAATTTTAAACCAAAAAATTAAACTTTTGTGTAAAAGAGACTAATTTCTTTTAAAACAAAGATATAAATTTTCAACCAAGAAGATTAATTTTTAACAAATAAATCATTTTAAAACAATTTTGTTTTTGAAATAAATTTACATTTTTATCCAAATAGGTAAATTTTAAACAATGCAGTTGTATTTTCAACATATGAAATTAAAGTTTCAAACAAATAGTTAAGTTTTTAAGTAAAAAATAATAATTTTAAACCTTAAATGGAACAATTAAATTTGCAATGAAAAATATATTTTTAACACCAAAAAAACACTCAATTTTATCAAAATAATTAAATTTTGCAAAAAGTGGTTGCGCTTTAAAACAAATAGTTGAATTTTGAAACATAATAATTTGAACATTTAAAATTAAAAGCAACGATTAATTAACGAAACATATGAATTGTTTAAACGACAAGATCAATTTTTATCGAGAAAAAAAAATTTCAACAAATATGTAAATATTCAAACAAATAATTAAATTTTTATTAAAATAGGTGAATTTTAAACCGCACAGTTGAATTTTCTACCTACGAAGATGAATTGACAACCAAAGAAACAATTTGTTAAACAATAAGATTAATTTTTAATTAACGAATTGAATTTTTAACAAAAAAATATAGGATTTTAATCAAATAGTTGAGTTTTAAACTATTAAAAACTTATTTTTAAATCAAAAAAGAATAATTAATTAATTTCCAGCTGACAATGTGGTTTGACAAGAAAAAATAATTTTAAACGAAGTTAATAAATAAAGAATAAAATAATTCCATTTTCATAAGAATAGTAGAATTGTCAACCAAATCGTTGAATTTTAAACCAAATAGTTGAAATTTTAAGTAAATATTACAAACTTTAAACAAATAGTCGAATCTTCAAAACAAATATTTAAATTTTTAGAAAAATAATTAATTTTTTATCAAACTAGGCACATTTTAAACTACATAGCTGAATTTTTAACTTACAAAGATAAATTCTTAAACAAATAGTTGAGTTTTTATCTAAAAAATATCAATTTGAAACCAAAAATGAAATAATTAAATTTTTAAGGAAAAAATAATTTTTTAACTAGAAAACAAATTAATTTTTAACAGAAACTTTAAATTTTCAAAACAATGGTAATATTTTTAAATAAATAGTTGAACCCTGAACCAAATAATTGACCTTTTGAGGAGAAGCGATCAATTTTTTTCATAATACGCGCAACGAAAATTCGACTTTCGCCGCCTCTTGAGCGATGCGAAAATGGCAGATTACTGGCGA
>JAAAKG020201225.1:0-23528 GCA_010014905.2 Druon quercuslanigerum | reverse complement strand
AGCGTAATATTACGGTGCGGCGCAACACGTCTCTCGGAAACGGCATGAGCGACAAAATTAATTTTTGCGCAACAAATTAGCAACAAAATAGCGACAAATTACGGGACTAGTCCGCATCCTGCCCTTTGAAAATGCTGCCGCAACCTAATATACGTAATGATTTACGAATACCTGAGTTATTCCTTTTCCCCTTTGGGTGCACTTTTACGAGGATCGAGCCTCTCCTTCTTTTTGCAGCCATCAACTGTTCCCTGGAAGACCTGCAAACCCTCTTTATCCCTTAAACGTCCCACCATCAATTCATTCGATTTTAGCGGTGAGCTGTTATAACGCCACTTCTCATGAAATGTGCCCCACCGTGTTAAAAATTGGCTTCTAATATGATATACGCTGGTCACCATATGGTCGGAAAAGTGCCGCAGAGCGGACCATATTTTCAGTTTCTTCGGTACCCTCTTCCCTTGCATCCTCACACCCTTCTCTTCCATAACATATTATTGGAAAGCGATAGTATTTTAGCGACGGCGGTTCTCTTATGGCTTGACCATATTTCACCACTCTCCCATTCGAGTGGAGTAGGAATGAAAGAAAAGAAGAGCGCATGCAGATATATGCAATAGTCTGACTAAAGTTATTACACGATTCATATTCAGATTCTGAAAACCTTTTAGGTTATAAAGGCTTCAACTTTATTAACGTTTATCAGTTATTCCTACTTTTTTAGAGCATTTCAAATAATCTTTCCAGTTGGATTCAGTATTAAAAAGAGTATTCTATATATGGTGGCATTTAGCTTCAGGCAAAGCTAGTAATACTCTTTTTTATCCTTTTGTTGGTGGGAATACATTTTTTTGATACTATTTTTTGGGTAAGAGGCAAAATTTTAGGGTGAAATGTAAACGTTGAATGTGAAAGGGCATGGATCTGAGGTCAAATGTCAAAGGTTACAAAGCATATGCTCTTAGAGCTTTGGGAAAAATGTGATTAGGGTTGTTTAAAAACTACGTTAAACTGCCAATGTGAGGGAGGTCGGGTTGGAGGGGGGGGGGGGTTAAAGGGCTTTGTGACGATTTATGATGTAGGGAGGAGAGTATTGTGCAGAATGTGACATCCCAAATGTAAAATATAAATTTTAGTAAACAAAATTTTTGATCAACTAAAAGATTCCTATTAAATTATATTGACGACCAAAAATAAAATTTAACATGATGAACAAGAAATTTTTTCTACGATGGGTTTTCAAATATAAAATTTATATTTATTAATGTAATAAAATAATATAATATACTAATTATATTTTTTCTAATATTTAGTGAAATACGTAACTAATATATAGAAAAATTTCTGCAGTTGAAAATTAATTTCCCTGACTTAAAACTTAACTAATTTCTTTTTGACTGAAAATTTATCATTTTTAGTTAAAATTTCAACTGTTAAATTTTTCTATGAGGATTCATATTTTTAGGCTAAAAATTTACCTGCTTTTTTAAAACTTGAACTACGTTCTAAAATATTAATTTTTAAACTTTTAAATATTTCGCATAATATTGGATTTTTGATTTGTACGGAAATTAATTTCATTAACTGGTTAGATATTAAACTTTCTTAGTTGAGAGTTCTGCTATTTTGTTTTGGACTTAACTTTTTAGGTTGAAATCAACTGGTTTTTATTTTTAAGTAAAATCTTTCTTAGTTAAATTATTGTTATGTTTTTAATTAATTAACCAGAAGCATTGCATCCTTGTTAAAAATTAATATTTGCGTGTAGAATTCCACTACTTTTTAATTAATTTTTTTTTAAATTTTGTTTGAAGTTCATCTACTACATTTCTCATTGAATTTTTATATTTTTTCGTAAAATTCTACATTTTTTCGCAAAATTAATTTTTACATTGTGATCAGAGAAAGTATTAGATTTGTGTAAAATTTGAACGACCCACCCCCGTTTTTGTCAAATGTCCACGTTTTGAGACCCCCTGCATTCGAAAAACATATTTTTATGAATGTGTCTGTTTGTTTGTATGTCTGTGTGTTTGTCTTTGAGAAAGATAACTTTTAAAAAATTGAACTATTGGATTGGCCTTTTGTACACTCTTTTAGTGTCCTAAGCTAAAGGTCAATTTGGTTAGCCAGCCACTTTGGATAAAAATTCAAAAGGGGAGCGAGTTTTGTGTATTTTTAGGACCACTTTTTTCTAGATTCAAAAATTTTCTGCATTTATATATTCATAGTATGCTTCGTTTTTGTTTTAATTGTGAAAAGTGGCATTGAAAGTGAAAAATTAAACTTTTAGAAAAACGACCCAAGCTGATGTAAAATGGTTAATAAATTTTTGTTTAAAATGATGCGCGCTTTTTTAATAAAAAAATAAGACAATGAAAATACTTTTGTTTTAATAACAATGCAAATAATTAATAGTAATAATATACATTTATTGAAATTAATGATTTTTCGGGGTAGCTGAAAATAAAGATTAATGCAAAATAGTGAGCAAATATTAAATTAATCACGCAAAATAACATTTTTATATCAAGTTGCAGAAATAAATATAACACACATTTGATAGAATAGTGTTTAAAATAATGTAGAAAACTTTACATTTTGGACAAAATCAAATGCGAAGCGCGATATACGTCATTAGAATGTGTTCGTTAAAGCCGAAGGGGCTTTAACTAAAGAGAATTCGCAAGCACCAAATTATAGTTTTTGATGTTCTGAACTTTAATTCTAAAAGATCTGTGCACAAATTTGGGAAATAGACAGTCTGAGCGCACGCTTTAACGTTTACTGAAATGTTGAGATATTTTTTTTTATAAAAGATAAAATATTTGGTTTAAAGGAAAACTTCTTCGTTTCAAATTTTCATTTGTAAAAATTCAGCTTACTTATATAACATTTGTCTTCTGCACTTAAAATTCAATTATTTCTTTCAAAAAGCAACTTTTTTAGTTCAATTTTAATTTTTTTAGTTGAAAATGCAATTGTTTTTAACTAAATAAGGTCATTTTTAGCCAAATTGTTAAATTTTATTTAAAGTGGATACATTTTTCACTAAATTAAAAAATATATTTTTATACTGAAATAAGGCGAATTTCCAAAAAAACAGTACAATTTTTAACAACAAATATTAGGAGGTTACTCAGGTCGTTCCAAATTTCCTCTTTCATACTTTTCCGTCTCACACATTTACCTATTTTTTCTTCCCTTACCTAACTTCTTCCTTCACAAATTCCTCTTCTGACACACCCCTTCCCCCTTCCATTTTCTAGCTCTTATTTCTATTCCCCTACTTACCCGCACTTCCCTACTAGACCTCCCTTCACTTCCAATTTTAGACCACTTTTCACTTCCCCAACCTCCCCATCCCTATTTCTCTATTACTCCCCTTCCAACATTTCTCATACTTCCATTCGTAATTTATACTTGCTACCCCTGCTTTCCCTCCCAAAACTTCCCCTCACTTACCCACTTCAAAAAAAAGTACGATGGACGGACAGAAAAACGGACAAACAACCGATCAAAAATGTAAGAGGTTACAAAACGAGCAGCTACAAACTCTAAAAATTATTATGTAACAAAATTGTCAAATTTCTAGGTATGTTAAGCTGGCACAACACTATTAAGGTATCGAAATGAAACCTAATTCATAAGTTAGGGCTTATTTAGGGCTCATTTGGGGCCGCAGTCCCAAATTTAGGGCTCCATTATTTTTTGAAAAAATTGTATTCGCTCTAGCTTAACGTTAAGCTGGCCGAACATTGCTGTAAGATGTACAAAAAATGATTTTAGAAAAAACTTACCTTATAGAATAATTTAGGGCGCATTTAGGGCTCTGGGAATATGATAATCAAAATTACAAAAAAAAAAATGTTGAAACAATTTTTGTTTAAACAATCGAACTAAAAATGAATTAAATCAATTTCTTTTCTTAACCTATGTTAAGACTGAGTTTTCTCTTAAATCATTCTTCGTACGTTTTACAGCTATGTTCGGCCAGCTTAACGTTAAGCTAGCGCGAACACTATTTTTTACAAAAAAAAATGGAGCCCTACATTTTGGACAGCAGACCCAAAAAAGCCCTAAATGTGCCCTAAATTATGAAGTAGGTTTTATCTCGCTGGAAATTATAGAAGATAAATAAAGATAAAAATTGTTTTAGCAAATTTGTTTAAACAATAAATTTAAAAAAATTTTTTAAGTTAAAATATCATATTTAGAGAGCCACTAAATGATTCTTAACATAGGTTAGAAAATAAATTTGTTTAGTACATTTTTAGTACGATTGTTTAAACGAAAATTGTTTAAATATTTTTTAAAAATTTTGATTATCATATTCCCAGAGCCCTAAATGAGCTCTAAATTTTTATATAAGGTGAGTTTCCTCTAAAATCATTTTTAGTACGTTTTATAGAAATGTTCGGCAAGCTTAACGTTAAGCTATCGCAAACACTATTTTTTACAAAAAATAATGGAGCTTTAAATTTGGGACTGCGGGCCCAAATTACCTCTGAGCCCTAAGTTATGAAGTAGGTTTTTATTTCGCCGGAAATTATAGAAGAGAAATGAAAACAAATGTAGTGGCAAATTTTTTTTAAACAATAATTGTTTACACAATTTTTTTTAAGTTTATTTATCATATTCATGAAGCCGTACATGATGATATGTTTTTCAAATTTTGATTATCATATTTCCAGATCCCGAAATGAGCCATGAATTATTTTGTGAGGTAAGTATTCTCTAAAATCATTTTTAGTACGTTTCACCGCAATTTTCGGCCAGCTTAACGTTAAGCTACCGCAAACACTATTTTTTACATCAAATAATGGAGACCTAAATTTGGGACTGCGGGCCCAAATTAGCCCTAAATGAGCCCTAAATTATAAAGTAGGTCTTATCTCGATACCTCAATAGTGTTTTGCCAGCGTAACATACCTAAATTTTCTACAGAGTATATACATTTTTCACCAAGTCAATTTTTAACCAGTGATGAAATATCTACATTTTCTTTTAGAGAAATTAGTTTTTCAACCATTAAGCCACAAATTTGTGAGAAAATAGCTTAAAACTATTTAAATTATCTATATAAATTACTTTGAATTACCTGAATCACTCCGAATTATTTGGATTGTAAGGTTTGTACTCTGGATTGAAACCAAATTACTCTAGATTACAAATGGAAAACCCTGGATGACAAGTGATCTACTCCGGAATACTCGAGTTACTCCGAATGACTTAAATTAATCAAGATTAAAATTCGATTACTCCGAATTACATTGGATTTATTCTGGATTATCAGTGACGATATCCGAAAGCCCTAGCGGATTACCAAATCCGTTTACTCTCATATTTTTCAATTTTCGCATTCTTTGGTTCTGATCTCACGAAAGAAAATACTTTCCTAAAGCTGAGAGTTCGAGAATCTCGACGTTTTGGCAACGATCCGTCTAATGTACATGGCTCAAGTAAACAAATGGGTGTGAACATGACAGAATATCTCGCATACATCAGCAGGGTGAATCGTGAGGGAGGAATACAAACGAGGGATGGCCCTTTTCTCCCTTTGCTGCACGTACGGTTAGCCAGTTCATGCAAGAGTCTCGCGTGTCAATCCACCCAACCGGATAAAATTCAGTTCCGTCCAACTTATCGGCGGCAAGCTTATAGTACCTTCGCTCTCTTCTATTTACATTATCGACTTCTTTCTTCAGAATCCCTTGTTCGGGAAAATCGGTCGAATGCGAATCGCCCTACGGAGAATCAAGTTTCTTAAGAGCCTCGGAATCTCGAGCAGCTCCCGGGGCAAATATTCACTCGATTCTAAAGCTTTTCTCGAGCTAACTTCATTAATAGGTTGAACGAAACCTTTCCAAAGTAAACAGTTAAACTAAGCTCGCCGGCGAAGGCCGCTTTCTCCTTCGAGTGAGACTTTCGTATTTGTTGTGCAAAAATAAAGCGCAGAATGAGATTTGACACGATAGCAACTTTGAGAAGGTTGTGTGACAATAGTCCCTATACATCGGTATTTTTGTTTTGCTTTTCTGTCATGGTTCTACAGGTTGCTGGAAGCTTACTACCTTAATACTGCAACTATTGAATTTTGGAACAAGAATTTATATACTCTCTTAAATTGAACCAGTAAAGTCCCACTGATTGAGACAGAGAGAAGTATGTCACTGACAATCAGTAAGATTTTGCTGGTTTACTCAATTCCGTTGCTGATTTAATCAGTCCGATTCACTGACAACTCATTCTTCTAGACTCAACCAGCGATATGTGAGTACCAGACGACTGGAGGTTCACAGTTTGGCCGCATGAAGCGCTTTATCACTGATTGAATCTATCATTTAGCGTCACTGATATATTCAGTAACGCGGTTTTAGTTGAGTCTTTTACTAGTTCACCCAAGTAAAATCGTAAAATTTCTGTTTCACCAGTGGTAACTCATAATACTGAGTCAACCAGTGACAAATTTACTGGTTCTGTTTAAGAGAGTAGACATCCATGAAAGAGACATAATTATTGAATTATATCTGTCTTAGTGGAAACTCACTATCAAGACCGGAGATTGTCAGTACGACTAGCATGATTACTATTAAAAATCTCCGCTTCCCTTGAAACGTTACTGCAACCTGTCATTATATCGGTACAATCTTAAAATTCAAAATCCCCACGGCAGTATAAGCGACCAGCTTTAAGTAGTTTCGCTTTTTCTGAGAAAAAATAAAAATTGATATCTGTACAGTTGTATGCAAATGGAATTTTGTAACCATACAGTTTTTGGATCGCTGATAATGAATTTCGAGTATAATTTTAAAAATTTTGAATGGTCGACTGAATGTAATGGACTAGAACTTGAAAAATCTATACATGCTCATTAAAACCAGTACCCAGTGTTTCTGTCGCTGTTTCTAATTTTCAGTGAGATGTTAAAAACTCAAAATGGCTGCACAAACATTGCTGCCGAAAAACTTGAAAAATTCATGAATTTTAATAAAAAAGCAGTATCCATGTTGATTTCAAGATTCTGATTACCAAACTTCAGTAAGATTTTCCACAATCAAAATGGTCAATGATTAATTGCGGCCTAAAACTTTTAAAGCTTATAATAGCTTACATAAGAGATTTTTTTCTAATTTAAAATTTTTTTCTTACTGTAAATTTTTACTTAATACACTTGTTGCTGTATATGGAGAAATTAGCATGGAATGTAAGATTATCTTCATTAGATTTTAATCATGGAGACAATGTACTGAATAATGTAAATGAATTAATAAAAAATAGAACGTCCTGATTAGTTTTCATATTTTTTTCATGTCACAGAAAATAATAAAATTCTTTCACTTTTTCGGATTATAAACATAAGTCGATAATTTTTGTTTCAAATTTTGAATTTTTAAATTTTGAATAGGATTTGTAATCAATGACCCTAGAAAATGCTTTTCATAGTCCGGCATATTGGATAGGTTATTTTGAGATTTAGTTTCTTCATTAAATTTTTCCTAGTCTAATTTTTGAAGTGAGTGAAAGCTGAAAATAAGTTCTTTAAAATAAGTCTACATCAGAAGTTTCAATACAATTAAACTTTAGGCACGTTTTTTAAAACTTTGACCAAATTTTTATTTTTCTGATCGTCATAGATTTTTATTTCGTGGTAATTTTTTAAGCAATTAAGTAACTGCTTGATAGAAAACATACGTTTTCAACTAAAAAGATTATTTTCTACGAAAAACGTTCTTAAATTAGAAGATTAATTTTCTGCTAAATTTTCAACTGAAGGAGATATATTCTCAACCAAAAATAAATGAGATGTTTTCAGGTAAAACAATAATTTTTAACAAAACAAAATATGAAAGCACCAAAGTAATTGAATTTTTAATCAAACAAATACATGAATTTTTAACTATTATGATAAATCTTCAATAAAAAAATGTGCAATGAACCAAATTGCAAAATTTTTTGATAAACATATATTTTTAGCTATAATGATTGATTATCTGAAAAATAAGAAGAATTTTCACCCAAATACACGAACTTTTAACTGAAAAAGAATAATTTTAAGCTGAAAATATAATAGTTATTTTCACTTAAAAAAAGCATTTTTCATTTTAAAAAATAACAAATTTTAACAAAACAATAAAATTTAATGGAAATTAATTTTCATAAATGAAAAATACATTTTAACCAAAAGTCAAATGGTTAAATATTCAATTAAACATTTAATTTCCAACCCGTTAAAAACAAATTATTAACAAAATAGTTACAATAAAAAGAAATCATTTGAAATAATAAATCATCCGCAAAAAACTAAAATTTTAGCAGCGCAGTTCCGCTTTCAACGAACTATCTGAATTTTCAACAAAAAATGTAACACTTGATATTAAAAAAAAATAATTTAATTTTATTCAAGCAAAGCAGGTCAGTTTTCAAGGAAGCAGTTGCCTTTTAGGCAAAAGAAGATCAAATTTCTGTGAGAATAGACGCATTTTAAAACCATGAAGGCGGATTTTCAACCAAAAAAGATTTTCAATTAAAAGAAAAAAATTAATTTAACTAAAAATGTAAAAATTATTCTGAAAAAAGGAAGAATCTTGACACTAAAAATATACATTTTTAACCCCAAAGAGCGAATTTACAATCAAACAGATGAATTTTCAGTCGAAAATATTGACATTTTCCTTTCTTTTTAAATATTAATAAAACTTCAAATATTTCTGGTTCTTAAAATTAAATGTCACTCCTAGAAATTGTATTTCGCACAATAAAAATGGACATAGCATAAAAATACAGTAAAGAAGGATACTATTTAAAAAATTAAGAAATTTTCAAATTAGAACTCAAACTTTGGGTTCCTTTGGAATAATTGATCATTTTAGGTTCCTTTTCCTTTTTGCCGCAACTCCCTGCGAACCGAAAATCGATTCTAATAGAGTCCCCAGTTTTTTATATACCTAAACCTCATATGTACAAAGTTTAATTTCTTTTTATTGTGATCGGATGCGTTTACAGATTTTTGACGCCAACCTTGCTAAATTGTACCACTGTGCACCCTAGTAATTACTTCTCACAGACAGGAAACATTTTTAATGGTACTCGCGCTATTTCTACCGACACGTCCTGATATTAGTTTACTGAAATTGGAATTTATATGGATTTCGGTAGTTTGCTTTTAAGCCCGTCTAGCGCACCATTCAAAGCCGTCCGTGCAGATCGCTTCAAATTTTCAAGGACCAGCCTGCAACTGAACAGCGAGCACGCTTAAGATTCTTGTCTTGTGCACCAGTTCCCTCGAGATTCGAAGATACGGAAACTCGTCTGGTGATTACGTTATATGGAAATAAAGACGACTTGAGATCCGCTGATGATTTTCGTCTTGAGTGGCTTGATACACTATGAAACAAAATTGAATTACACATTTAGATGAATTGTCTCGTTATTCATTTTCTCCTAAATTTAAAATATTATACAATGTTATAAATATACAAAATTAACAAAAATTAAAATAAAAAATTTAACTGAATTCATTGACCTAATTTTAAATTTATTTTATTCAAAGAAAACATAGTCAGACTGGCTTCTTATTACTGATATATTTCGAGATACATCTCATGTTTGCTTCAACAATTTCTCACTAAAGTGTTCAGAATAGAAGTGACAGGCACTTGAAAAAAATATGTTGCTCTGGGAAAATAAATTTTTAGTTTACAGTATTTATAGGATTTGTGTTATTTTAAATGAAAGATATAAATTGCAAACGAAGAAAATCTGAGCTGAGACTATTCACAGATAATTTCCGGTGGGTGCGGACAATTTTAAAACTCTGAAAGTTTGACGGAAAATCGAAAATTTTATTTTTGATCAAATTTTTCCCAATCAAACAAAAACTTTGCGTTCTGCCGAAGGTTGCAACTTAACCTTTTTTTAATCTCGTATAGTTATGCTGGATAATATATTTTTAAAAATTTCAAAAAGCATTTTGAGTAAATATCAATTGGATGAAAGCAATGACAACGACGACGGACAAACACTGGCGTCAAATGTATTTTTTCTCCAACAATAAATCCGAATACTGCGATTTTGAATGAAAACGGCAAGACTCGATCTTTTATATAAAATTAAGTGACCTAAAATGCATTATGCTTATGCAAATCCACCGTTTTTGGCAAATCGGCACCAAACGTTGCATACATATCATTTGGACTTCCAGACAGTTCGTTTTTCTTTAAAAAAGAACATCCAAATCCAATAAATAGTCCATGCTAAAAATTAATTCGTGCGCATAGACTTTTTTCCCCACTGTCCGGTGTGGAAAAAAGAAGGAAAGGCCTGGAAAAAGTAAAGTAAGAATGTGTAGATGAGGAAGGAGAACATAACAGAACTTAGGTAAAGGAAGGAGGATGAGGTGGTCTAGGGCTTGCAAGGGAAAAACATGGACACACACCTTAAAAAAAATAAAGGAAATCACAAATAGTAAAAGAAGAGGTGAGGCCGAAATAAGAGGGGGATAGAATAAAGAGGGAATTGGGTCGCAAAGTGTTAGGAAAGTAATGAGAGTGAAGGAATGTTTTTATGAGTGAAGAAAATGGGTGACAGGGAAACAGGAATAAACAGGGTGCCACAAAAGTCCCAGACGGCTGATAACTTCCTCAGGTAAGATATTTTTCAGGGAGGTGAAGGTCATTCTTGAAGAAGCTTTCAACGAGGAATTCAAAGGTAAAACTTTATTTGATCTTGACGATGATCTTGACGATGACCTTCAAGGTTTTTTCAAGAATAACTTTTTAAATGTAAACATTCTTATTACATTAGAAATCGATAAAATGGGAAATTTTAAGTTCAAATATGTACCTAGGTCATACGTATATTGTAACCCTTAAGGTTACTCTAAGATCATTTAAACTTAACAAGGTCTGCATACCTCGGAGTATAGGTAGAATTGCACCGTTTTATCGATTATACATGTAAAAAAGAGTATTTCCATCGAAAAAACCTTGAATGTCACTCGAAAGTCATTTAAACTTAAATAATGTCTGCATACCTCTGGAAATATAAGCTTTTCAAATTTTTTGTTACGAGCAAAGTTACTTACTTTAACAGGCGTCTTTAGTCGTTATCTTAAACATGCTCTTGAAGATGACCTGCAAGGTTATCTGAAGGTCGTTTTTTCGATTTGAAGCCTCAACTTTACTACGGAAATCGATAGAGTTGTAAATTTTACGTTTAAATATGTACTAACGTTTGACCCTAACCTCAAGGTATGCATGCGTTGTTTAAGTATAAACAACCTCAAATTAAACTTTAAGGTAACAGTGTACCTAGAACTTTTAATTGATATATAAAAAATTTGAAGGTCACTGTGATGGTAAAAATAAAGGCCACAATTGGATTTCTCGTTGAAAGTTACTTTAAGAATGACCTTAATTTTCCGGAAAAATATCTTATCTGAGGTAATATTTAGCCATCCCGAATAAGTCCCGACTTTCGTGACACCCTATGAAATAGAGGAGAAAGAGGAAATGAGAGACTTATAAACTAGAAAATATACCTATGCAGAGGAAGCATCTATACTTATCAAAATTTCAGAAGATAAAGCCACAGCCTAAGAGCAAGGTAGATATATGAAAGAGATGACATTAACAAGGTTATCGAAATAGAGGATGGGACCCCGCACTTTAGTACATTCTTGGATGTAGTGGAGTAGAGAGGATGTGAAAAGGCTGATGATGAAGCTCAAAGGTATAAGGCAACAGGAAGGGAATGTAGGAAGAACTAGTCTTCGAGATTTGTTGGGGAAGGGTTGACAGATGAAACGCGAAGAGTCTGTAAGAAGATTTAGAGAACAGTAAAGTGGCCTAAAGCATATAGGACAGGTTTGGTAGATCAGTTAATTAAAAACTGTAAGAAGAATAAGGTATAGAAACATATAGGAATCACACTTATGTCGATGGGCTATGATATATATGCGGAGATTCTCAAAAGGAGATAAGAAAGGTAGGTAAAAGAGAAAAGGATCATTTTCCCACTTATCGTTGGGCTTAAGTAAGTTAAATAGGATTTTTAATTTGGACTTTAATGTAATTAAAATTTCCCAAATTTTGATAGACAACATTTACGTGCCCAATTATCTAGTGAGCAGAACTAAGAATGCTCAGGTTTCGCACAGCAAAAAAATCAGTGCCCCTATTTGTTAATTTTAAAGCGGACGTCGACTCGGTGAACAGAAAGATAATAGAGGACGTGATGAAACAGAGGGGACTAGATGGAAGTCTATTTCGAGAGAATAAAGGAGATATTCGAAGAGACTAAGATAAAAGTAAGGATAGGAAAACAAAAAGTGGTGTTTTCCTAGCTGGAAGGGCACTCAAGCAAGGGTTCGTGCTGATTCCACTACTGTTCAGTTTCTTTTTGGCAGATGTTGAGGGGAAACTGAAGGAGACAGTAAAAGGGGGGAAGTTACTGGGAATGCTCAGCATACGTGGACGATCTGGTCTTACTGGCGGGTAACGAGAGAAGGATGAGTTTGATAATAAGAGCGTGCATGAGTAAAATTTAATCAGAGGATGTACGTAGAAACGGTGGAACAGGTGGAAGAGTTTCCTTGAATAGGTTTCTCGGTTGAAGAGAATGAAGGAGTTTAGCAACAGGTCAGCAGGGAAGAATTTTATGCTTTAGTGTGATTAGTGCTGAGCTGCGGAGCAGATATCTGGGGATGGAAGTAGCTCAAGGGAGTGGAAAGTATATCAGAGAAATTCCTGAGATGTGTAATGGGCATGAGCTCAAACTTCCGAGGATATATATTAAGGGAGCAACTAGGTACAGGGAAAATAGAAATGCGGCAAATAAAGCCAGCATGAAATTTTGAAGAGAAGGTGAAACAAGGGAAAGGAGCATGATGGCACAAGTGTATAGGAGAGAAATGAAGCGGAGGGAAGAGAAATGACAGAATTTGGTATAAGAGTGGACATCAGAATCTGTTTTGAAATAAAGAATAAACTGACAGAAAGGGAGAGGAAAGATTGAAGAAAATCAGAGAATCGAGGTATAATAAACTGTATAGTAGTGGAGGTGAAAGAAGAACCAGAATATTTATGAAAGGGGGAAAAAGAAGTAAGTGGGACAAAGTTAAGAGATTCAGTATATAGTAAATAATGAGAAAGTAAAGATACTGGATGGATAAATAGTAAAGAAGAACCAGAGTATATGATTTGGGAGCACTCATGGGAGCACGTATTAGAAAGATGCAGTGGGGACAACAGGTAGTGAGAGTGTCTCTAAAAGAAAAAAGATGGTCTTGAATAGAAATTGAAAACGGCGAAGCTGGATGATGAGGTTGAAAGAGAGATGAGAAAGTAGAGGGCATGGGTTAGGGATATGCCAAAAAAGTAATCCTATTCAAGGAGCTTAAAGTAACAAGACCACAACTTATTCATAACAGAAATTATCTCAATTAAAAGAATTGGTATGACAATTAAGTGATACTTAATTATAATTTTATTAGCTTTAAAAATATTACCTAATGTTTTTTGAATATTTGTCTCAACCTGAAAAACAAATATAAAATTATTATAGGAATAATTTGAATCTATTTTTGATCGGATTTTTCGTACAGGAATTGTATTCGATTATAATGCGCAGTTTAAAACCTGACGATTCTTTTCAAAACCTGCTTTTTAAAGATTTTTATTCGAATAAAATTGTAAACTTTTCTCTTTGCGTATCAGGTGTGATGCGTATCTCGAATTTCATAATTTTGTACGCAGCTGCCCCTTGTTTTTCAGCATTTCAGTGGAAAAGTTTAATTTTCGAGAAGAGCGATATCTATTGTTTCCAACTGCCGATTCTTTTCTGTATTTCTCCATTCAACAATTTTTAATAAAAAAAAGCAATACACAGAGAATGAAGTGATTGAAAATATATTTCTACTTTTTTCCTTTACAAACAAGGTATGGTACTGGTATAACAATGTAATAATGGAAACCGAGAATACTTTTTCAATTGTAATTGATTTAAAATAATAATAAGAATCGTCCAATTAATCAATTCATATGGTCTCCATTACTATTCATCAGTTTGGAATTGATAAAATGTTCTGTCTTAAACATAAAGTTAAATGGAAATAATTTCTTAATGAACATTGAAAAGTAATTAATATTTTTAAATAATTAATTTTGCATTTTTAAACAAAATAAAAAAGTTTATAAACTCTCGATGCACAATTTTAAAATTATTTGTATTTAACGACTTCTTTTCATGATCCTAATTTGATATTTACTCAATTAGGAAAAAAGTTATAAATTGATTTATTTTTAAATTCTGAAATTTAAATTAATTAATTTTGAATGTATTAAATTGAAACGTATGCAAGTTTCTCTTAAAATAATCCTACTTTAAAGCTTTAGAATATTAGCATAAATATCAAATATAAGAAATGCCACGAAATTTTTACTGTCACAAGAATCTACTGAAAATCTCAAATTAATAGCCCTGAAACTTACTTATAAATTGAATAATTTCAGATATAAATATTCCAATTTTTCGATTCTCATTGTATAAAATTATCTCGTTTTAAAAATTCTTCAAAACAGTACAATAATCGAATGATAAACTTCCTATTTCCAGAATTTAAAGTCTGAAAGATCTTTTATTTAACAACTTTAAATTAAATCCCTTTAGAATTAATTCAGAATGGGCATTCAAACTTTGATTATTCTAAAAGTATTCTAAAATATTTCAAAATATAGAATATTTCAATTCCAACTTGGTTAGAAAAAAACAATTTCAAAGTCACAGGGTTCAAGCTTTGCAATTTTAAATAATGTGATCTTCTATAGCAATCGTAATTTGTTAAATTAAAAAAAAATCTTTTTCATTTTTAGAAAAATATATTAAAATTATCCGATTTGTGGTTAAATATTTTAAGAAAGTGTATCATTAAAAATTAAAACAAATTTGATTGAAAAATTTCAAAAATGAGTAAAAATTATAATTTCAGGAAGCTAAGTGAAAAGATCTTTTTTCAGAAAAATTTAATTTCAGAAAATATATACAAGGTGGACCATTTTAAACTATCGCAGGAAATATCTCAGAAAACACGTCGGATACCGAAAAATGTTTCAGACAAAAGTTGTAAAAGATAAAGGAGGACATGCATGGGTACCAATTACGTTGACCTTAGAAGCAATTTTGAAGGTTATTTGAAGGTCAAACTGATTTTTTTAATGGAAAACCCTAATTTTCACACCGTATTTTAAAAGATCGGAAAATTCTAAGTATAAGATGTTGTATTGGTCATGGTTGTTTCAAGCTCAGATGAAGGTCAAATAGGCGAAAATGACATAGCGAGCAATATCTCAGAATATAAGTTAGTTACCGAAAAAATTTTCGTACAAAAGTTGTAAGAGAAAATAGGCTGCATGTATTGGTACCGAAGACCTTGACATTAAAGCGATTTTCAAGGTCGCTTGAAGGTCAAAGTTAATTTTTTGTAATGGAAACCCCTATTTTTCAACCCGAAGCTGGAAAGGACGGAAAATTCAACGGTTCTCAGGATCCTAAAGGCTTTAGTTATCATGCTAATTGCATAACATTAAGCCAAGAATTGCGGATCAAAATTTCATAGAACGCCTTAAATTTTTTCTATCAGCTTCACATCATTATTGGTTAGATACTAATACACACTGATACAGAACCGCTGATCACCAACATCGTTAGAGCCTTATTGTTTGGTGCGGAATTGTGAATGGCTATCTGATTGGTATTTTTTTGAAGACACTGTTACCTAGCTTTAAAAGTTTAATCGACCTACATAATACACGGTGGAGCTTCGCATTTTGAATGCATAGAATTTAAGTCATTTTTGCATATTTGATTTTCAAGTGCCCATTATGCGGCCTTGGAGAATAAAACATTTTGTTTTCATCAGAAAAAATTCACTTGACCGTCAAGCGACCTAAAAAATCGCCTTCAAGGTCAAGGTCTTCGGTACCAATACATGCACCCTATTATCTATTACAACTTTTGTCTTAAACATTTTTCGGTATCTAACTTATATTCTGAGATATTGCTCGTTATGTCATTTTCGCCTATTTAACCTTCATCTGACCTTGAAATAACCTTAACCAATACAACATCTTATACTGAAATTGCCCGCTCTTTTCAAATCCGGGGTAAAAATAAGGGATTTTCCTTAGAAAAATCACTTTGACCTTCAAACAACCTTTCAAATCAGTTCCAAGGTCAAGGTTATTTGTAGCAATGCATGTTTTCCTTTCTCTCCTACAACTCTTATCTAAAACGTTTTTCTGTATCGGACGTGTTTTATGAAATATTTCCCGCGATATATTAAAATGGTCCACCCTGTATATAACGTGTTCAAAATGAAACAATTTGGAATTTAAACGTTACAAATTGTGCTGTTCTGAATTTCGTAGACTTTTTGCTAATAATCTTTATATGGAAACATTTGTTTAATAATGGATTTATATATTAATTATATTTTTATTATACGGAAATGAAAATCAGGATTAAAGGTCAACGAATCGACAACTCTAATTTTCCGATTATGAATTCTCTTTTGTTAAAGCTCTTTCGGCTTAAAAGAACACATTCTTATCACATATCTCGAGCTTCGCACTCGGTTTTGTCTAAAACTGCGAAATAATGTACAAATTTTATTTTTTATGATTCCTTTAACATTTGCTCTTTATTTTGCACTAATTTTTATTTTCATCTACCATAGAAAATGTATAATTTTAATAAATTCATAATATGTATTGGTATTGAAATATTTCACACACTTTTATAAAATCACACAGTGAAATGTTTGATATTTAAAATGATAAAAAATATTTAATTTGCCGAAACTTATTAATTTTACACAAATCTCTTTTAAAAAGTGTACGCATCATATAAAAAAACAACTTGTTATTAAACTTTTTAGTGCGTAAAGTAAATGTGGCTCTAGGAAAACTCTTAGATACAATTTAGGCGAAGGATTTTATTGGCTAAAAAAGTCTATTATAAATTTGTAGATCTTTTTTTAATGCAGAATTTTTTTCATTTATGTGTTTTTTTACTTTGCATCAATTTACCAGAGATTTGATTTTTTTTACTATTTATGTTATTTTTCATGGTTAAAACAAAAATTACGGATTCTATCAGAAAACGATCAAGTACAGATTTGTAGGTCGTTTTTGGTGGAACAAATTTTGCTTCTTATTTTTTTCGTAGCTTGTTTCGTTTGTCTAGAAATTAAATTTTTCTATTGTTAATGCTATTTTTTACGAATAAAGCAAAAAATAGGCGTTCTATCAAAAAGTGAATAATTACCAATTTCTAGATTTTTTTAGGGTGCAAAATTTTTATCGACTCATTTTTTTTCGTATCTTGTATAGTTTCACCGCAAAATTAAATTATTTATTTTTTATACAGGCAATCAAGTAGGAAAGGCTTTAATAACCTCAATTTCAAAATAATATTGTATGCTGCTTATAAACCTCCACAAAACGCACAGTTTATGACTGCTCTGATTCTTTGATGATAATTTAAACTAACAGTTCTTAAGCAATAAATGAAGATATTTACAAGTTATGTATAAGCTGTGGAGCCACATTGGCTATAAGCTACAATACACAGAAAATTTATTATTTTCCATGCAGAAATTTAAAATTTAAATTAAATAAAATAATTTTCGATTAATCAGTAATAATCCTAATAGAGCCTATTAGAGAAGTAATTGTGTACTTTTGAAATTTCCGGTTTAAAAAGGTTTATTTAATTCCAAGCATGTACTATTATTTCTTATACAGCCCTTCAGAAAAGTAATTATGCATTTGTGAAACGTACGAAAAAATAACCTAATATATACCCTACAGAACCACTTTGAAACCTGCACTTTAAATTTGAATCCAATTGATTCTGATTATCCAATAACAATCCTGACAAAGCCTATCAGGGAAGCAAATGTGTGCTTTGAAACATTTAGAGTATAAATAAGTACCTTCTTTTTGCGGTTAAAAACTATTAGAAAAATATAGCAAAAAGAATATTTATTTTCGAAAACCTAATAGAATGACATAAAAAACTTTTTTTCAATTTAAAATTTCGTCCCAATAGTAGGTGGAATACCGAATACAATTGATCAGAGCCAAATTAAAATAAAAACATTTAGATCTTATTTTACTAAACAACTTTTGTCTATTTTTTTTCTGTTCCTTTGTACAGTTTTCGAATATTTTTTTTTATTATTTTTGATCTTTTTTTAAAAAATATGAAAATAATTGGTAACAATGCATATTCTTTCTTGGGTGAACAACTTGCTCAGTTGTGGTTCCCATAGCCCTATTTCTTTTTATATCGTGCTTTTTGTGGCTTAAAATGTTGAATTTCATTTGATTTTTGGAGTTTTATCAAAGCTATAACTCTGGTAATTCTTTTATCATTTAAAGAAGTCATAAGGATAAATTTTGAATTTCTTTAAGTAATACTGATAACCGTACATAGCATTTTTAAGTCTTGAAAAATGTGGTCTCAAAAATATTTTAAATGCTCTAACTTCGAACACTAAAAGAGTACCAAAGGCCAATCTGATCTGTAACTTTTTTCAAAACTTATCATGCTAACAAACTAAAATTCTGCTGATAAACTAACAAAAGAACAAACATATTTGTAAAAACTTTTTTTTTCGGACTAGGGGGGTCTTAACATAAAACGTGGTCATTTGACAAAAACAGAGAGGGTCTAATTTTACACAAATCTAATTCCTTCCTTGATGAGAATGTAAAAATTTTTCGCGCCTATCAAACATAAGTCGTTAAGGGAACGAATTCTTTCATCTTCATTTCTTTCTCAAGACATGATTGATTTCAGAATGATTACTGTGCAACCTTCTTGTTAGTCTTTGGTATTCATTAATTTTGTGGTAATGAATTATGCTGCCTAATTGCCGAGCTTTTGCTCTTGGAATCAGGCGGAAACGTTAACTCATCTTGGAAGTTGATGTATAAAGGCAATCTTCATGCCGAGAACACCACCAACACTTCCTCGAAAGTATCCATATTAAGTTTATTAATTGTTTCAGCTAAAACTTAAAAATCATCTTTTGTCAACTAAGTAAGTGAGTTTGCAAGCCTGTACATTATATTTACGATATCTCCTTATCATAAAAAGCGGTCGACTTTATCTGCACTTTTTGACCTCAACCTCCCATAAGAAAGTATACCTACTTTCAACCCTTGAAATGACCGTTTCTCGAGAGCCTTCCTGACGGTTCTTGGTATTGAACACACTTTTCGTCCTTTTCACCCTACGTTCCTTCATGTGCCTGCCATTTTATCAGCTTTTATGCGCTCAGTTCAAAAGCATCAGGTCCGTGGCTCGAAATAGTGAAGAAATTGCAAGGGTGAAGTGGCCTATCGACCTGTAAAATTGTACAGAGAGGTAACGATTTTTATTTTCGAGCAAAAAAAGGTTTATAGTCCATAGGAAATTATTAAGATAATGCGAAATATGACTGAGTATTTTTTATATCTTACAGTCTCCATTAAGGTAAAAGTAATAACAAATGAAATTACGAAAAACTTTGGTTTATTATTAAACTGATTTTTCGGCTATCATTGCATGTCTTTTTCAAAGAACTTGAATAAATAATATATAAATAACAACATTTTTTAAACGAATTTATTACGAAAATTAAAAGTAATATAATGTAGCGATATTTCTACGTTACTATGATGTTTTTAAATTGAAGTAAAACCTCATAATTATTTCTAAAAATTTTGAGTCTAAAATTAAAAACTATTTTTTATTAAAATATACTAAATGGGAGAGGTATTTTTTTACTTTAAATTATTGTGACATACTTGTTTTAAAAAATTGTTGTTGTTTATGCATTATTTATTTAAGTTCTTTGAAAAAACACGCAGTGATGGCCGAAACTTCAGTATGTTATTGAACGGACTTTTTAATAATTTCGTTTGTTATTTCTTTTACCTTAATCAAAAAAATAATATCTACAACTATACTTACTCATTTTTACATTGACGGTAGAAGATAGGATTGATGAAACGATATGAATTGAAAATGACGGAAATGTTGAGCGCAACCGAAGACGGCGCTGGCTATACTTTCAGGCTGAAAATTATTCAAATACATGGGGAAAGTTTCATAAATGATAAATTTTGTACTTTTTTAATTAAAAACTAAGTTTTTTTAAAATTTGTTGCTTTATGATGAAGTTTTGACGATTTTAAACTAAAAAATCATCAATATTTTTTTGTGAAAAATAGAAATAATGGGTTATATGTCCAGTGTGTTATTTTTGGATCCAATTCTTATGGCACGAATTTCTTTGAGAAAGGCCAAGTAAATACGGTACTGAATGGCAGGAAAATAATAAAACTTTGGCAAAGAGAGATAACTTCAAATTAAAGGTATGTAATTTGTGGAAAGAATTTTGGTTGAATTCGGTTGCAGTTGTTCTAAAAAAAAATTTTTAACGGTTTAAAGTCAACACAATTGTTTAGCGAGATATTAATATTTTTCGTTTACTGAAAAAAATTGACTTTGCACCATAAAAAAATGATTTTTAAAGATTTTTTTGAAAGATTGCAACCTTTTTCGTCCAATTTGAAAATAATTATCAAATAAGCGTTGTTGAGTGCGTTGAACTATTGATAGCCCAGATGTTTCGTTGTTCAAGGGAATAGACCAACTTTCTCGATTATTAGAGATCGATAATAGTGGTGATAAATCTTGTTAATTTGATAAGATAATTATCCCCGAAAACTGGTTAGATTAAATAGTAGACGGAGTTCGTTATTAATTATCGTTTAATAAGGTACAAGTACATGTAGAATGATATTCTTTATTAATTTTACAATAGTGTATCCACTGACTTTTCTAGTGCAACTTTGGATCATGAGTGCAACTGAAGTTGCAGGTTCATTTCTAAGCTGGGAGGGATGAAGCACAAAAGTGGAGGTAAGAAAAATAAGCTAGTAAAATCTGAAAGCGCAAA
Organism: Druon quercuslanigerum; assembly: GCA_010014905.2. Lineage (NCBI taxonomy): Eukaryota > Metazoa > Arthropoda > Insecta > Hymenoptera > Cynipidae > Druon > Druon quercuslanigerum. Next base: position 2,515 of record JAAAKG020201225.1, on the reverse strand, counting down.
TGCTGTCTAATCCTAAATTTCTAAATGGTGTCGTCGAAGGTCAGAGTAACCGTAGGCGGGGTAAGGAGGCTATTGTTCAAAAACCCATTAGGACTTACGCGGGACAAGTTGGCACTGGAATGAGTAGAAATACAAATTCATAAATCGAAGGTAAAAATAGTTGCCAAATTCTAAAGGCTAGCAGAAGTGTTTACAGGCTCTAAAGGATCTTCGCCAATATCTTAACTCAAGCTTAAATAATAAATTCTCGGATAGGCTATATACAATACTATATTACAAATTCCCAGACAAGGATACAGATCTCAACAAGCGTTATGATATAAAAAATTGTAATTTAAACAAGAGATAATAATTGATACGAAATTTTTGCACGATAAGAATGATTTCAACGAGATAATGAGTACAAATATGCACTTAAACAATGTTCTGAATGCAAATTATTGCTAAAATAAATTTTATATAATGTTATTTAAATAATTCATTAAAGTTTTTATCGAACAATTTTCAAACATTTTTATTTCAATACAAGTTTTTTTGAAAATGGCAATCGTTTTTGTTTCGCTTTTCAAATAATTAACAATTAAGTGATGCAATATGCAAAAAAACTAAAATTTGAAACAGATATAATTTGTAAAATATGCAATTATACTGTTATTTTTACTCAAAATTATTGATAACATGAATTAGCAAACAATTTTACTAATTACTAATCTAGAAATTTCAAAATAGTTTCAACTAAACCATTTTTAAAGCAAATTATATGTAACATGAAATTTCTATTCATATTAATAAAATAATTAATTAAAGTTGATATCTAAAAATTTGATAAAATGTTTGACTACCTACAATTGTTTTTATAGATCAAAATATTTTTGTACAGTTTGAGAATAATTATTAAATAACTGTCGCACTGGGAAAAAGTAAAAATTTGAACGAGAGATAATGAGTAAAATATGCAAATAATTTTTTTTTTTAATGCAATAATTGGTTAAATGAATTTTTAAATATATTAACAAAAAACTCATCATAGTTTTCGTCAAAAAATTAATAAAAATTATTATTCTTAAAGGTGATAAAAAGACATCATTTTCGGTGTAGTCTGATTTTAGGGGTTTTCTAATAAACTTTGACCTGCGAAACTTTAAACTCGTATTGAAATTTTTCCACATGGATTGCTTTTCAAAATATTAATTTTGAAAACAAAACAATTTCGAAGATAGATTTACGCTGCGAAATATTTTTAGAAAAATTCGTGGTTTCCTATCCAATTTGGGCATACAGACCTTCCAAAGCAATTTTTAACATCAGCAGGCGAAAATGCATTGGAAAAATATAGCATCACTGAATGTAAATTTTTTTAAATTTTTACTTGGTACGCTAGTGTAGTATGCCTATAATATATGACATATTAAGTATGTAAACTTGGTTTCTTTTTTACTTTACTATGCACATACTAGAATGCAATCAAGCGCATGAAGGACATGATTGCGCATCTTTTTTACTTTAGAAAAAAAGTTTAATCAACTATAGTTTTCGAAATAACCATGATAATAATGTTTTTTTCTGAAGATGATTTGAGAATACTCTCCAAACTATCCTTAGAACGATGATATAAGGAAAAAGTGTATATCATTATTTATAACAAAATAAAAACTGGTTTTCTACGTTATTCCGAATTCAATTCCTTATAATCTTCGATTGCTTCGTTTATCGAGTGAAGTTTGAGCAAATATAAACTTCCTGTAAAGAAGATGTTCAGAAAACTATAAGGAATTTTTCTATGAAAACCTTTTTTTCAAAAACTAAATGGGTAAAAAACTGCGAATGCAAAACTTGGAACGCGCGAACTATACTATTGTAGGCGACTGGCATCCGGGCGAACTTAAATTTAGGTACGCAGGTCGATAATGCGAAAGTATCGAATTATGATATATTCAAAGAGTTGAAATACTTTTAATACGCACCAAAGAACATGTTATATAATAATAAAATAATAATAATTCAATAATAAAATATTATGAACAAGTTATATAAATTAAATTACATTTGTCAAATCACAGCTATGTCCACTTTTCTACCCATGAACTTTAAGATAATTCTATAAAATTTCCATACAATTCATGTGAGGATTATATCCAATGCATTTAAAAAAAATAATTCTACAGAATTTATTCAATTTATTCAATTTGGTTTCAATTAGTGAAACCAAGAAAGAATTGTTCACACGTTGCACTTACGTTACTTCTCCATTTTTTCCTAACATTTTTCGAGCAGTTATCTTCACATCTAGTGCGTTTCCTATCACGAAGAGTACCCTGTGATTCTTTTTCCATTTCGAAAATAAAGAGAAGTCCTTCCACTATGAATTTCTCGAAATATTATTTAACTCGCGAAACGATGTGAATATTGTGGTATCAAAAAGCACAATTATTTATTTCATTCTACAGAAACTGCAACTATTATGATGCTAGAAGAGCTAAAACGACATTTGAAGGTCATCTAATATAACTCCAGG
>JAAAKG020201214.1:0-23530 GCA_010014905.2 Druon quercuslanigerum | reverse complement strand
ATAATTCCATGGCTATTTAAAGGCAACCCCCGACACTGGACTGAAAGCGAAAAATTAATTCCAACAGCCAAAACAAGTTTCAATTAGCATATTAAAAAAAAATAATTAGAAACTGAAAACTAATAAGCCCTAAATAATGGTACATGCCTCAAAACTTTGTTAAAATTAATATACTACGTCTAATACTGAAGCAAATTCCTGGTCATTTCTCAGTTTTTAACCAGTTTTCCCGATTTTAAAGTCTTAAAATGCAATAATTCAAAATTAAACAATGTACAATTAGAATTATTTAAAAAAATCAATATTAAATTTTAAGTTATTCTTAAGAATTTTAACGTCTTTCAGAAGATTTAAAAATCTTTTAAGGGATTTGAAGAGATTGTGAAAGACAAACACAGTTTTTAAAGATTTCAATGCTTTTTAAAGGAATTTAAAAATTTGCATGGGCTCTCGTATTATATCGAAATAAATATTTTATGGTATTACAAGCATTTTTATCGATTTTGAGAGATTTAATGGATTTCCAGAGATTAGAAGGGATTTTGAAGACTTCGAACCATTTCAAGGATTTCAGAAGATTTCACGGAATCTCAAAGAATTCAAATAATTTCAAGGAATTTAGACACTTTTTAAAGATATTTACAAAATCTTCAAAAGAATTCTGCATATCGTAAAATAGTATAAAAAGTAATTTTAACATGCAACCCAGGTTTCCGTTAGCTTATTTAAAGAAAATAATTGGAAAGCCTAATCTTCAAATGAAACTTTTTCATTGTGCAATTTTTAAAGTGATTAGAAACCCTTAAAAATGAAGAGTTTTCATTTCGAGGGCTTCAAACATGAAATTAATTAAAATTGTACATTTTCAAACCGTGATTATATGAGAGGGTTTGACATAATTGATCTAATAAAAAATTCAGATTTCTTCATTCGTTCCCTAATCTGAATATGATTTATCGATTAATGACGAGGGCTGCGTATAACAAATCCTGAATAGTTCCAATTTATGAGGTAGATTTGTAGTTGATTTGCGGAAGGTTTTCGAGCATTAACACACGGTTCAGAATGGGGAAAGGTGGATCAGAGAATGGATTCAGGGTGAAAGGATAGGAAATGGGAAAGCAGTATGCACATCCAGGCTTTGGAAGGACATTGAATTTTTCCCGCATTCAGAATTAAGCTCTCGATCTGCGCTATCCATTTCAAGACTTGACTATTCGCGATTTCGATTTTCTGCCTCTAGCATCGGAATACCTTTCTTCATTATTGTTAAAATTAAAAAGAGAAAAACAAAAATACTAATTTTAAAGTTGAAATTCACTGCTATTGATAACGTAGTCCATTATAGATTCCGTATTCATATTAAAATTTTCTACTATCTGATCCTTTGAAATGAATTCTTCTTTGTATCAAACTGGATAAGTCACCTGCTTGTTCATAAAAAGTATGATGTATTTTTTTCATCTTATATTTTATCATATATTTTTATGTCTTCGATACGATTCCGGGTAAAAGTTCGATTATGCTTTACGAATTTATAGTTTTTTTTCATAGCCGGAATATGCAAATGTTGTGAGTTGTATAGAAAAGTATTAAATCGTTTTTTATGCGAAAAATTGCCGAGGGAAACATAATCCGATAAAATGTTACGACCTCGACTAATACAGTTTCCAATTTCAACTTGCCTGATACCCATCGTATGTCCAGGAGGCCCACTTCAGGGCGCATCTTTGCACGTCAAATGGAAAATATTCCACGTCTATATCGCAGCTACTACGAAAAATTCCGTGACTTAACCAGACAACTTCTCCGGTGTGGCTGACGATTACATTCGTATTTATCACTGCTGAATTGTATTGTGGATCTGCACTGAAAATTATAAAAATTCAATTAATAACGGGTAGTCCACATATTTTCAACTTGCATTTACAAATCGATTTATTTTGAATAAGAATCAGAAGCTTTAAACGGAGAACTAAATGAAAATTTTTCGAATCAAAGGAAGTCTTTGTTATTTCAAACTTAATAATAGCCATTGTGTATATTGAAATATGCTAAGTTGTTTTACTTTGAAGTTCAAATCCTTCACTGAGATGTATTGTTATTTCATGAAACATTTAGTTTGCCTTAGTCTTCATCGCATTTGTCATGAATAAAGTTCTGTATAGAGAAAATATATATTTTTTTAATTTGGAGGGTGCAAAAAATTTAATTAAAATTAAATTACCAACCAAGATTAAACAATTTTAAAACATTTTCAAAGTTGCAAAAGTCAGGGCGGCCACCCTGGTACGATATTTTTACTTACTTTGCCTTGTATTTCATTTTATTTTTTGCATTAAATTGCAACTGTTTGAAAATCCGATTGAAAATTATTACAATATTTTTTTACTAAAACTTAAATATTCCAATGGAAGATTCGTAATTTTAGTTGAAATTCATCTCTTTGGTTAAAAGTTGGACTATTTTCTTGAAAATTTATTTTGAAATTCAACTATTTGGGTAAAAATTGAATTACTCAGTAGGCACAAAATTTGTCTACATCTTTACGACATCGTTACGACAACTTTAGGACATCCTATATCCATGTCGTTACGGTGTCTTTACGATATCGTAAATACGTTATCAGATCATACGACGTCTTTGCGATGTCGTAAAGACACCGTAATGACGTGGACATAGGATATCGTAAAGTTGTTGTCAAGATATCCTAATGATATAAAGACGTCGCCAAATTTTGTACCCACTGGGTACATTATTGAAATTATTAAAAACTTTTCTCTGTTTTGGTTAAAAATACAATTATTTGGTTGAAAATTAACTTGTTTTACAGAGAATTTTTATTTTGGCTTCAAAATTCAACAATTTGGATGAACTTTTATTCTTTCTTGGCTGAAAAATCTTCATTTGTTGAGAGTTCATCTTTTTGGTGAAAAAAATAACCAGTTTAGTAGAAAATGGATTCCTTTGGTTAAAAATGTGACTATCTTCTTAAAAAATCGTTTTTTGTTGTTGAAAATACATTTTTTTAAATCATTTTTTGACTGAATATTTAACTTAATTTTTTGTTCCAAATTGATCCTTTTACTTCCAAATACAACTTTTTGTTTGAAAATGCATGTATTTTGTTGAAATTTCGCTCTTTTGGTCTTAAAAAGCATTCATTTTGGTACAAATAGTGAAAATCTGTGACTGGGCAGAATTTGGGGAGGGAGGAGGCGGGGAATTACACAGATAGAGTGCATACACATGCACATGTGTAGATTAAAAATTAATTAATTTTGATAAAGTCATCTCTTCCGTACAAAATTTAACTGTTTTGTGGAAAATTCGTCCTTATAGATTCAAAATGCATTTTTTATAGTATAAAACTCATATTTTTTGCTCGATATAAATAAATTTGAAATTTTTTATGCAGAGTTTTATTGTTTTATGGTGTTTACAGAATACGGGTTTAAAAATGTTACAAGATCAAAATACTGGTCTCTGAATATTGATGGTAATGGAAAATGAAAATTTAATAAGGAAAAATCAGAGAATTCCGATCATAACGTTTTTTCCGTTCTGACACAGTAAAAAGAATGTAAGAGAAAATGTACTCATCTCTGAGACTTCAGAAAATTCTTTTCATAGCACTTTTCTCCCGCAGTGTAAGTTTTTTTCATTATTCGTTTAATTGGGATTTTATATCCGAAGTTTAACATTATCTTTGCGAAGCACTTGGGCAACAGAAAGAGATCTATCAATAAAATGGTTTATTTCTCTTTACGATTCTTCTGCTACGGCCACAGATGTATTCAATAAAAAGTTCTGAAACGTTTTGATCGCTGACCTTATTCTATTTATTTGATATTAAACTAAGGGCTTATCGAAGCTGTCCATATCTACAGCGCGATTTATATTTGTAGGCAGGACATCTTTCTATTTGTCACTACTTCCTGGTAGGAAAATATGACTCCTGCTTTACTCTTTAGACGAGGGACGAATTTATTGTTAGATCTTTATGGGAGTTTTATCTCCTAAATTGCAGAAAGAAAAGGCCTTTTTTAAAGAGCAATAAAGTTTCCAAATAATAGAAAAAGCCTGACTTGTTATAATCCCAATTTTGTAGATACTGCAGTAAGCTGAATTTTATTTCATTTTGATTAATTATAACTGTTTGAGCTCATTCAGAAACAACATATTCGAGAAAAAGTTATTTAACGTCTAAGTTTTAATTAAGAAATTAAGTTTTTGTAAATTGCAAATGGCACAAAACTTTTCAAAGAAGTCTAAATAAACCTTCGCACATTTTAATTGCTGTTAAAACCAAATTAATGAAGTCGTAATTGAAAGGTATGTTACCAAAGGTAGGAGTAGAAATGCAAAGTTCCAACACAAGACATTGCCGTTTAAGGAATAAAAATAAAATTATAGGCGTGTTAAATTAAAAGTTAAGTTTTGAACATTATTCTTAATTATAAAGTTCACAATAGAGTTTTTTCAAATGTAACAATATTAATTTTATAAAATATTCTTTTTCGAAACGTGAAGTTATAAATGAATAAAGACTTAAAAAAATACAAACCTTCTTAGTCAGAGATCGTAGCACAAAGCTTGAACCCCCAGGGAGACGTTACATATACGACCCCCCCCCCGCCTTATTAAATAAATTTTTTGTCTTCTATTTCAATTGATTAGCGACAAAATAACATACAAAGCATATAAACATAATATTTTAACAGACTTCACTGCCAAAAATGCTCTCAAAACAGAGGAAGTAAGGTGGTTTTTCAGCATAAGATAGGAGCATAATAGGGGAATAAATTCTTTTAAATTAAATTAAATTGTAAGTGAAGTAGCGAATTCAATATGAAACGCTTAAGGTTTCTTTACTCAAAATATCACCTTTCTAGTATCTGCCGACAAATATTAATATTCAATCTAAAAAGACGAATTTTCAACCGAGCAGTTAAATTTTTAAATAAAAAAATGAATTTTTAACAAAAAAGATTATTTATTAATTTAACAGTGAAATTTTAAACAAAATAGTTGGGTTTTTAATAAAATAATTAAATTTTTAACAACAAAAAAAAGTTTTCAACTGAAATTATGAATCTTTAATCTTTACACGGATGAAATAGAAGCTTTTTAAAACCTTTAAAGTGAACATTTTCAAATCAAATACCGTTAAATTGCAAAAGGATACATTTTTAACATCTTCAAATTGAACAGCTTGCAGGATTCTGGTTCAAAAATATAAATTCATGCTTTAATTTTCAAGATTAATTGTTATTTAAACATAAAAAGAAAACACAAGATGAAATTTCTATGAAAATAGATACAGTTTAAAACCAAAAGGACGAGTTTTCAACAAAAAAGCTTAACTTTCAACCGAATAGTAGAACTTTGACCTAGAAACGATACGATTTTCAACAAAAAAAGATGATTTATTAACCAAAAATAGAATAGTTAAATTTCCAGTTACAAAAATTAATTTTCAAACAAAAAAACTAGTTTTTAACAAAATAGTTAAATCTTTAATCAAATAGTAGAATTTTTAACTAAAAGATATAAATAATAAATCAAAATACGTAACAGTTAATTAATAGACAAAAACTGTTAGATTTTCTTAATGGGTTCTCTTAATTCAGATCGTATTTAAGCGAAAAACCGCTGAAAAGGGAAAGTTTCTTGAAAATATGAGAAATGGAAGAATTATTGAAAAAGGGGAAAAGTGGAGAATAGGGGCAAGAGTGTGAAGTCTATTTATGAGCTTTACTTGGATGTCACAAATCGTCACAAAACAATAAAATTATGCACAATTAAAAAATTAACCTACTTGTTATATAAAATTATATCCGGTCTCCAAACTCTAGTATATGGCATGCGAAGAACTCGAATCCCGGCAAAATCTGATACATTCCATTTCAAGTGATGATCGGTCCAGGTTTGTGTCACCCAGCAATTTGTCGTTAGTATCTGATTTTTTTCATCCTAAGAACACAACAGTTAATTTACAACTTTGAGAGATTATACATTTGAAGAAACTAAACACGTGTATACACAGAATTAGTCCATTACCACCCTCTACCCATTTTTCGATTGAATACGAATTGCTTTACAAAAAAGCTGAATATTTATAAATTTTTGTACTAAAATTTTTTTGGACATTTTGATAGTAATGCTATTCAATGATAATTAATTTCATAATTTAATCCTCACTAGTATATTTCATCTAATAAGTCTGTAGATCAAATTGAGATAGAATAAAATCACTCTTTGTCAAAGTTCTTTTGAACTCTTTTAAATGTGTATATATAGGGAGAAATAATATTCTTTATGGAATAATAAGAATCTCGAGTCTGACTCTACTCGACTCTTTTCACTGGAATATTTTAGGGCTGATGAAACCATCTTCCCGATTGTAATTGTCTGTATCCACCTAAATTGTTTGTAGCCCTTGTTTATTTTTTATTTATTCGTTCATCTACTGAAGTGGTTGAATCAAAGGAGGCAAAGAACAGATTGATCTAATCGAGTTTCCACGAGCGTCTTCGGTTTATCGATTACTAGTTATTTCTTTATATATTTTCCGTCAGTTGCTTTACTCCTCAATCAGGTTTCTCTGAATAAATTATAATCTCTTAAAAGCATTTTCACCAGAATTTTAATGATAAGTGTCACTTTACGAATGTCACACTTCAACTTATTTAATTGCTTTTTTATATTCTTCAAATTTTAGTAATTCTATAATTAACTAAATTAAAAGGCTCAAAATTCGAAGTATAAATCAAAAATAAAGCGTTCAAATTGGTTAAGGCTTTTTTTAAAAAGTAACAATGCGTCTTGAAATTCCGTAGAATTAGGTATTTAATTAATTAAAATAGAGAAATATTTTACAACTAATAAATTTTATGTCTAGATTTTGTTGAAGGTTTAAGAAAAATAAAAATGCGGTTTTTAACAGGTTTTTAAAAATATAAATAATAATGTTACTTTTCAGTTGCCTAGACAAGAGAAAAAGCATTTTTGTCACTTACGACGTCAATGATGTGGTGAAGTGATACCCCGAAGATGACCACTAAAGGCTGAGAGGAGTTTTTAGCTGGGCGCACACCCGCATCGTAATTATCCATTAGATATCTAGTCAACCTGTACTCATGCTCATCACAAAGTCCTAGAAAATTAGGTTATAAAACATTTGTCAGTTTTTTCTATTATTATCTTAATAATAATAATATTTTTTGTCTTTTACATGAAGCAAAATTTAAATTTTCTTCCACACAGTAGAACTCAATATTTTGCAGAGTGACCATTTTAATCGACAAAAAAATTCCTGGTCATTTCCCGGTTTTTTCCTAAATAGGAACATTTTCACAGTGATTGAAATACAATAAATCGAACTCTTAAAGCAGCAAATGATAAAAATGATTAAAGCTTAAAAATTTATTAATTCAGCAATTTTTCATTTAAATGCTCAACAATTTACACGGATAAAATAGAAGCTTTTAAAACTTTTAAGGTGAACAATTTTAAATCAAATACTGTTAAATTGCATAGGATAAATTTGTGAACAATTTTGAATCAAATACCGTTAAATTGCATAGGATAAATGTTTAACCTCTTTAAATTGAACAGTTTGCAGGATTCTGGTTAAAAAATATCAATTCATGCTTTCATTTTCAAAATCAATTGTTATTTAAACATGAAAAGCTTCCTGACGCGCGCGAACATTCTCATTGCGCGGGACTTGCCGCTTGCGTTGCTCGCAAGTTTCAGCGCGCATGAGGTACGCATCTGTTCGATCACGCGCTTCGCGCTCGATAATGTATTTATAACTTCGCACTACGTGCTCGACCTTTATAGTTTCCACAATTTTGTGCAGAACTTTTAAAATTATGGGTCAAAGCATCGATAAACATAATTTAATGATTGTCAAATATCTTTTGTTAAAGCTTATTCGGCTTCAACGAAAACATTCATAAGATTCATAAGATGCATTAGTGTTATTTCCGTCGTATTTTTATTGTCTTGTTTTTTTATAATTAAAAAAGGTGCGCGTCCTATAAAAATAACAAATTTTGTTTTTTTAAATTTTATTGCAACTTGTGTCGTTTTCGCACAATTTTTAACTTGTTTATTTATTTATATATATATATATATATATATATATATATATATAATTTAAGCAACAAAATTAGTTAAATAAAATGTTATTGTATTTTGTGCTTATTTCTTCAAAAAACTTATTTTTTTATTTTTTTACTCTGTTTTTATATCAAAAGCTTACAACAAATTTGTAGACATTTTTTGTTTGAAAAACTTGTGTCTTTTAATTTTTTTTTCCGTCTCTTGTGTTATTTTTTCAAAAATCATTTTTTTAAAACCTTGTTTTTACGATTTAAAGAAAATCTACTCGCTCGAATCTAAATATGATAAATAACAAATTTGTAGATCTGTTTTGGTTAAAAAACTTTTGTCAATCGACCTTTTTCCTTACCTTGCAGTTTGACCGCTGAACTTCTTTTGACTTTTTATCATATCGTGCGAAATTGATTTCTTCTCTTTCTTTTTTTGAGCATATAAATTTTCAATCCAAAAAATATATTAAAACTGTTAATATAAAAAAACTATTAATATTAATTAATTTTCTTTTAATCGAAAACAGTCGTAAGGATACATTGTACGACCTTTGAGTATTATAAAATTAAACGGGCATATAATAACTTTTAAATCGTGAATAGAATGAATTCAAACATTTTGAAAATGCTCTTTTTAAATTTGTATCCAAAATAGCTAGCTAACGAACTTGACCTTCAGTGGCCGATTTTAGGTTCAGAGGGTCTCAAAACGTGGATATTTGACAAAAGCCGGGGGGGGGGGGGGATTATACACAAATTCTCACCTCTCATTAAAATGTTAAAATTCAACACTTGTACTTACAATTTAAACACTTTTGAAATGAAATAATTAAAACTGCATTAAGGTTGAGAGTCTAAATTTAGCAGAGCGAATGAAAAACTCTACAAAATTTTCAATGCAGGAAAATTATCAAATTATAACATTTCCGAATCTAAACAATTAAAAAATGGTATAAATAACAAAAAAAATCAACAAATATGTTCATCAAATAAAGTTATTAAATTTTGAACAATTTCTAAATTTTTCTATTTGATAATTTGCCAATTCGTCAATTTTCCCGTGGTCGGCAATTTATTTTATTTCAGGAGTTTACAGTTTTATTATGGGCTTCTTTTGGTAGAAATTTTATCTTACTTGATTAAAAACGCTATTGTATGATTGAAAATGATATTTTTTATTTGAAAATTGGACTGTGTACTTACTTGAAAGTTGAACTACGTTGCTGAAAATTCATTATTTTGGTTAAATAGTTGTCAATTTAGTTGAAAGTTAATCTGCTTCGTTGAAAACTTAAGTATTTTAAAAAAATACATTTTGTTGGTACAAAATCAACTTTTTACTGAATATTTAACTATTTCATTTCTGGTTGAACATTGACCTTTTTAATTCAAAATTAAACTATTTGGTTAGAAATGTATTTATTTTGTTGAAAATTCTTTTTATCCTGAGCCTGAAGTTAAGTTTTTTAAATCAAAATTTAACTATTCAATTTTCGATTGAAAATGTATATATTTTAATTGAAAATTACACTATTTGATTAAAAATTTACTTGTATGTTTGAAAATTCGTATTTTTCGTTTAAAAATTTTCGTAGCTATTTTTTGTTTGTTTGAATGCATCTGTTAGGGTAAAAATTAATCTTTATTAACTGAGGCTTTAATTATTTTGTTGGAAATTTGTTTATTTTGATAGAATTTAAATGTTTTTTGTTTCAAATAAAAATCTTTTTAGTTGGAATATTAACTATGACATTTTTTAAATTGAGAATTCATCTTTTTCGGTAAAAACTCAACTACATACTTGAAAGGTGAAATACATTGTTAAAGTTAATTTTGTGTTGTTGAAGATTATTAATTTTAGTTGAGAACTCATCTCTTTGGTTGCAAATTGAACTGTTTTAACAACTGAATTTTTAAAGTTAAAATTTTGTAATTGTTTAATTTTGAACAGATTCTGAACCATAATGTAAATTACATATTGTTAAATTTTTAGGGTTTCGTAAGCCCTGAACAGAAACCCTTATAGTTTCGGTCAGGTGTTCGAACCCCCGTCCATCCGTAGTAATTTTTCCAAGTAGGAGAGGGGAATGTAGGGGGAGTATGCGCGGGAAAGTATGAGAGGGGGAGGATTACATGACTTAATTGGCTTTTTTCTTAAGGAAAATAATTTGAAAATATGATTAAACATTTTTTCAATTCTTTTTAAAATTCTATTAACACTTAATAAACGTCTTAATAGGCCAAACGTCATTATCTTTGGTGTCCCAGCCTCACTTTGTACAAGGAGATACGGATTTTCATCTTTGTTTTGACAGATAGCCTAAAAAATCTAATGTCTCAAGTTTGTAAACTTTAGAGGAACAAAACTTTAATTTATGCAAATTTTTCAAGCCTAACAAATAATATTGTATAAACCTTAAAGTCTGTCTCTCGATTTTTCTCGTTTTATTCGTCATTTGCGTGAGTCTCTTTTTCTGGTAAAATATTTGTAGTTACAGTTCGGTAATAAACACAGAATTATTCAGAATGTCCGTGAACAAAAAATTCTATAAAATTTAACTTAATATATCAACATATTTTTTTTAAATCAGATAATAAAACTAAAAAATACATTTTGACAACAAAATCGTCATCAGAGATATTGTTTAAAAAACAGTTTTGTAGTAAAAAAATAATATATAAACCATTTCGTTACCTGTGCAGCAGGTTTCTATTTAATGTTCAGGCGTTTATTTGTGATTAGAATGTATTATTTTTTTTATAAATATTAAAAAAGGATAAATTTCATCGTTTTCCTGTAGTCATTCGTGTGATGCAGTCAAGTGATACCGCGTGTATCTGCACGTGCGCAAGGATCACGTTAGCTGGTTTGTTTATTATTTCCTAATCTCCCTTTTCATATAGAAATCAAACGTCTTGATGAAAAGTTTCCGGAATGTGCAATATTTGTTCTTTTCTTTTATACATTCCTAACCTACACAGTATATTTCCTCGAAGATGTGTGCAGAAATAAATAGCTTTATTTTAAAAGGAAAAATGCAATGCAATTTCATTAGAAAAAAGCAAAAGTAGGTATTATTATTATTATAAATGCTACAAATTTTAAGCTCTATTGAAAGTGTCCTCGAGGACACTTGTGTCCCCGTGTACAAAATTGTTGGGAAACTATTCGAGGCCAGAAATCCTTCACGTTAAAAATTATTTTCTAATTTGCATGCCTTACAGCTTTTAAAAATGTTAAAGGCTCGCGCTCTTTTTCAACAAACTCCTAGCCTTAAATCCGCTTTCCATATTTAATGTACAAATTTAATTATTATTTCTTATTTTTAGAAATGCCCCTTTGGGGTTTTAAATTTTTAAATGAGATTCAATAAACTTTAGCTGTTAAATATGAAATTTCGAATGATAAAGTGAATGCTACTTTAGGTAGTAAGGTTTGCCAGCTATTTGACAATCACCCATTTTTAGTTGATCAATTCAAAACGTTCTTTACCAAAAATGTTAAATTTCAAACGCTTTTAATTTTTAATTGTTTCAGTTTTCTTCTACGTTAACAAATGATCGTAATAAAAAAAGGTAAAATCAAACTTATTTCAAATTGCATTGAACCACGTGATACGAAATACCATATATTTTAAGTGATTGGATAGACTTTTCTTCTAACAAATTTTGTAATTCACGTTAAAAAAATAAATTCTTTTTTATTTCCTTACAATTACATACAGTTTTTCGGGGTTAAAATAGTTTAATTTCCAATTCCTATGTTATATGAGAGTTGTTGATTAAATTTAAAACTTTAAAGAAGTTTTTGACGATTTGCATTCATTCGTACCATAAATACAGTGTTTTTCTATTTGGGTGGTAGGGATTTTTTTCAATACAATCTATATATTCTATAAAGTCTGATAGGAGAGGCGAATCACGGGACGAATCACCCTAAATGGCGTTTATCGAATCATCTCCCTCGTCAGAGTTCTCTTTTTCCTGTTTCCAACTTGGTACATTACACACAGATGTGTTGCGATAAAAAAGAACATTGATAAACTAACACGTTACTACAAAGTAACGCAAAAGTGCTTCGCTCAAAAATGTTTTCCTGCGTACTTTTATGTGATTTTACAAATTATATCAGTGCAAACTAATTTTTATGTTCTCATCCTATTAAAGTAACAACTATGCGAGATAAAAACTTTCTACTCTTCACACAGTTTCTGAAAATAATAATAATAAAACATGATTCATTTTCATTAGCAAAGTAACCCATAATCTTTAAAACATTCATATTTGAAATAAAAATTTATTTGAAAGGGAGACATTCAAAGGAATAAAATAGACGATTAAATTAATCTGATTAATGGACTTTTTATCAGAGTGAATTTCTATATAATATATAGGACTGCCAACCACATTTCCATAATACGCAACCGATTACGACTTGATTCAGAAAATCGGTTCGTTAGTTTGCATTTGTATTACATCAAACAATTATTGGTGCCTTCGGGATTACACATTAATAATTATATATATATATATATAAGCGAGACTGCCTTACATACCGGTCCCCAAATGGTCCTACATATTTTCAAGATTTGGTTCCTATAGTACCCTATGTTTAGTCGATGTTCTAGTTTTTTTTTTTAAATAAGATCTGTGTCCTTTAGAACTTATGAATGTCTCTTGAGCATAACAAATATCATTCAATTTAATTTTCCGTGAAGCCTAAATGTTTTTCTAATAAAATGATTTAGATGCACATTTAGTAAAATAATAAAAATAACATTTTCTTCGTGATAAAAAAAATGGCTATAACTTTCGAAATAAGAAAAAAATTATGTGTAAACTTACATACATAATTGCATATTTAGATAACTTCAATTTGAAAGCATTTTAAACTAAATAATTTTAGATTCCATTTTTCAAAATTTGACAATTTCAAATTGAAAACTTATGAACTTGACGATTTTGAACTGTTTCTAATTTAAATAATTAAAATTGGTACCGTATGGTACGACGTCAAAATTGAGACTTAATGTTTTAGAAATTTAAAGCTTGAATAGGCCAAAACTTAATCATTGAAAATTAAATAATTTTGAAGTAAAGACATTAAGATTTAATAAGTTTAGATTGAAATATTTGGCCTTAATAAGCGAGTTTTAATTGAAGACATTTACACTTTAGTAAATTTAAATCGAGACTCGCAAACTTGAAATTCTTCATAAAAAGGTCTTTAAACTTCATAAAAAGGACTTTCTTTCTTTACATGTTAACAAATTTTTATTTAAACTACAGATCCACAAGAGTTAATTTCATATTTGACAAACCACTGTTTCTAACAAAAAAATTGAAAACCTTGAAACATAGTTATTTTTTTGCATTTAAAAATTATCGTATTTTACCCATATGTCCCAAAAATGAGCTGAATACCAAAATTTTATTATAGATTATATTATTAATAAACAAAAAAATTATTATTTTTAGATGATATTTTTTATCTTTTGTTTCATTCTTTCATCTTCCTTAATTTTTTCTAATGTATTTTCATCAATAAGATTTCTTGAGCTTTTTAACATTTTTTCAAGCTACCTAACAAATAAATTTAATGAACCAGAAGAATGAATAGTTATAACTATGAAAAATCTAATGCAATTAATACCTTCGCTGTCATATCCCATGTAAAAAAGTTTACCCTTTAGGCGTAAAAAAGTACCCCTTGTACCATATTTGTTATCCCTTAGAGGCCGCGAGGGCTCGGTACTGTTGGTTATAATATGCTAATATGTTAATCTCCGGATTCAGGGATACTATGTACTTCAGGATTACCTCTTAAGCTAACAAAAGGTTCCGACAATTTGGTTTAGTTCTAGTAAATCAAAACGTTGACCATGTATTTAGAAGATTTTGCAAGCTATCGAAATTTTGAAGTTTACATTTCAAATTCAATAGTCTTCAAATCAATAAATGGTAATTTCAAAGTGAATATTTATCAAAATATTCACAAATTTGAGTACAGATTTATGTTAGAGATTCAAACACAATTTTTTAAGACTTTAAAAAAAATCCAAAAGAGGTCAACTATGAAGTGGAAGAAACAATAAATTAAAGAATTCGAACTAAAACCAACATAAATTTGAAGTGTATTTTTTATTTGACGTGAGACTTTTGGCCCTTTCAATTAATCCCAAAAATATTTAAAATATTTGAAAATTGGGGCTATTTTTCTAAAATTCTTGAAAATGGATTTTCTCAAAAACCCTACTTCGTAATGTTTTTGTTTCAAAATAGATAGTAATAAGTATTACATACCTTATGAGTTTTGTTCTTGGCAAACTACTGTTTCACATTGAAAACAATTATTTTTGAAAAATCAAATTTTTGCATTTTTCGCAGAAAAAATGAAAATGATAGAAAATTTTATATTTTTAAATTTCCCGCTTTAAAAATTTTGTAGCCTGCATAAAACTGTTAGGAATGTTTTTTTTATATTCGGTAAAAGAAATAAGATATTATGAAATACCCCACCTTTTTTAGTTTGTTCCCAAGTTTCCATATCTGTTGAACATTTTGAAGGCCTGGATTTTTAAAAATACATCCTTTGATTTTTTCTCGTTAATGATGCAATATATCACAAAGTAGCAAGGTGTATTTTTTATGGAACTGTTCTAAATATGTAAACATTTTCTTGTACCTTTCGTTTTTTACGAAAAAATGAAAACATTCGATTTTTGACAAATAATTTCTCTCAAGGCTCGTTTGAAAAATACTGCATTTTGAGAAAAAAATCTTGGAATTGTTTTAGAATTCAAGGTACGTAACAACTAAAAAGAACTTGCTGATCCAACTACGAAATACGTGTCCCTTTATTTTCACCATAGAATGATGCATTCAAGCCACAGCACTTAAAAGAAAAATTCTGCATTAATCATTAATTACTAAAAAATCGCACTTGAACTATATTATATTTGAGGTCATCAACTTTTAGAATTCTGTAAATAAATATCCACAGTGCTATGATGCATCGTTTTCCAAAAGATTGAATTGAGTTATTAAGAATAATTTTTTATTTTTTTATTATAAGACATTCAAAACTGAATGATTTTTAATTTGCCGAATTAAACAGTTTGCTCAAATGAAAACTGGTAAAAAATTCCATAATTTTGTATGATTGGTACAGTCTTCTTTTTCGACAGCTTAGAGTTATTTTTTGTTCATCCATTTGAATTTGTCAAATCCAGACACATTTTCAAAATTCTATAGCATTTACAGATGCTATAACAACATATTATCGAAATCTTCACTCTTGTATTAAAATAAAATAATAAAAATATACACAGTTTCGGCAATATAATAGCAACTCAACTGGTTCTAAAATCAGGAAAATGATCGATTCCTCATACCCGACTTGTCTCGTTAGCGATGGCGCGGATAGTTTGGCTATTTGGTCCCCTTGAGCCTGTACTTTGAGTTGACGATAATTCAAGTCAAGCGCAAACACCTGTGTTGCAGGAGAAACTACACCAATCACACTTCGTAATTACATTCCGTTAAATTTCTACGACCGCATAACCCACGTCATAGAAATCAGTATATTAATCACAAGATTAAAATTAACTCCCAACCTGAAGAAACAAACTTATTCAATGTAAACTTGCCAACTTAGGAAAACATGAAAATCGTCTTTAAACTTGACCAAATTGTCAAAACTCATTTTAGTATTTAATATAAAAAATTGTAATCTTAAAATTTGATGGTTTAAATTTTCAAAACATTTAAAAAGTACTTGAGGCCTTGGATTAAGCATGGTTCAATAAAGGACAGATTGATATTCTGCATATTGGAGAAGTGAGAGAAACTTTTCAGAAATGTCGAATATAAAAGTAAAACAGAATCCAAATATCTCAAAGGCACAAAGGTCTTAAAGGAAGCCATCATATAGAATAATAATATGCACAATTGTTACATTAGAATCATGTAACCTTTGTTCACAATGAACTATATGCTATCTCCAATTTGAATACGAAAGCAGAGTTCTGTCTGCTAAAGAATCTTTTATGCCCTTCTTCACCTCACTTCTCTATATTCGCTTATTCAACCAACTTTCAAAGTCTCGAATTCCTCTCCAAGTTCGCCTTACACTTCTTGATTCTGCGGGTGTACTTTAAAACTTTAGTCTTGATTTTATCAATGATGAAATAATTCTATGATAAAGCAATAAGTAAATTAAAGTCAAAGTTCCTTCCTTTATTCCTTAGATATCTATAACCACCTTACACCAAAAACTATAAGAGTGTTTAGTTTAATATTTAGGGATGAAAATTTTTATAATTCCAAATTATGTTGTACTTCATTCGTAAAATAAACCTTCTGGAAATGTAAGATTTCAGGTATAAAGTTGGAAAGCACTCAAATTTGGGAGCAAGCTGAATTGAAGCAAATGATTCTACAACCTTTTAAAGGAAACAATGATTTTTTCAGTTTTAAAATGGGTCAAGTTTACTTGAAAACATAAAAACACTTTCACGTATATAATAAAGTTTAAAAACTGTGACTTCAATTAATTTAATTAAAATTCAAATTTTACAGGTTTAAAGTTGGTAGATATCCAATTTCAAAAAAATTATTATACAAAATTAAATCTGGAAAATACAAAAATCTACATTTTCCTCAGATTCACATGCCTCACAAAGTAAACCCGCGTAAAAAGTGAATCCAATAATTTTAAAGGCATTTAGATTTATAAATATAAATCCAAATTAAAAAAAAGTTAATTCTGTATTTTGCAAAATTACGCACCATGATTTTTAAAAATCTTACCATGACTAAAGAGAAGAGCCAAGATCACATGGAAGATTGTTATAAAATTGAAGACCGACATGTGCCCGGAGGGTGTTTGAACCAAGTGACGACCGATCTTGCACTGGTGGTACTCGAGGGTTTTGAAGCAACACGGATTCAACCCCGAATCTCGCGCCACCTTTTCCCTTAAAATCTCCATCTGTTTCACCGTATTTCACCAATCACAAATGAATTTGCGCAGGCGTTGATTTATTCCTCACTTGCATTTCTAGCCATGCTTATTTTGATGAATTAATTAAATTTTCCTTCTAAATAGAAAATTGTTCAAGTCCGCTGCAAAGTCATTAATAATAAGTATTATTATTGAATTATATAACATCTTTTTATTTTTAGAAAATTTTCACAAAGTGAATCAAAATGAATTACTTTTTAGAATTTCAACTTTTGAATTACATAGTATTATTTGAAGCGCAAATTCATTTCAAATTGAACATTTTTAAAAAGTAAACATTCCAGAATTACCAAGTTTCAATAAAGCGTTATAAATTAAACAATTTTAATTTTTAAGACTTTTAAAATTTAACATCTTTAAATTTTGAGGAAAACTTGATTTAGACATATTTTACCAACCTTAGTTTGCTTTGTACTTTTAAATAATAAGGAAAATAAGACTTTCCAAAATTTAATTTATTCAAAAAATGTCGCATTAAGCCTTTTGAAGATTGACTTTAAAATAAAAGATCTATAATTTGATGAAATAAAAGCAATACATCCCACAATTTTAAGTTTTATTATTTGAAACATTGAAAATTTGAAACTTTAAACAATAAAAAACTGCAACTTTATAGTCTATGAGTTTAACTAAGATATATAAAAAAATTAATTATGTCAGGGTTGAGAATGTCAAAACTTTAACAATTCAAATTGGGGAATAATTATTATTAAATTCTGTAACAAAGGTTTTGGAAAATCCAAAAAAATACTTTAACATTACATATTTATTCCCGGAGTCTAAATTCTTAGGCTCAAAAGAAAAATGTACAACGACTGTCAGATTTTAATTAGACGATTTCAAGTCGAATAAGCGTCTGCAAATATTTTTTGGTTATATTATTTTTTTAATAATATAACTAATCAGAAAATTTAAAATGTCACTCTTCAACCAAACGTAAGGCGAAAATATTAAAATATTACTCTCATTGTTAAAAATATGTATGATTTATGGTAATTAAATTCGTGTTTGATGATTTATTATGAGTTTTAATAACCAGAATGGCAAAAATTGTGATGGTGAAAAGAAAATTGAACTCGAAAATAAAATGAGCAAATACGGTACAAACACGCTTGTGAATGAGAATCCTAAATCGGTGAAAATTCCCGTGGAACTTCGGCAAAGTAGTTACACTGTGCAATTAATTTCTGTCGGCATTCGACCTGACAATATGTACGAGGTATGGTGAAGATCGCATGTATATTACGCCTAATAATTTTGCGCGTGATTTAATTTAATTAAAGTCCTAAGAGCAGATTTACCTGCAGAAATCATTTTAAGCGAGTAATTACTTCCGAGTGACTTAATACGCTATGAAAATCTTTAATTGAACTTAGAAAATATTCGAATTTAAATATTGCTAGCTTAAAAATATAAACAAATTTGATGGCAGTCACACTAATTCAATAAAATTGAAATTTTAGAATTTCAAGATGCATATTGAAATTTGTTTAAAAAATAATTAATCATTAAAAAAATTATAACTTTTTTATTTGCAGGTAAAAATGATTTTAGCACCGGAAGTAGATATGACATCTGTAAAAATAACAATAAAAGATAATAATCTTCGTGTGTCTCTTCGTAAACGGTTGGACAATCATTTTAAACAACTGTTCCAAAACGCAGATACAAATTTGCTAGACGATCTTATAGAAAAAAAAAAATAAACACTGTGAAAATTTTTTAATTCCGGAATCCATTAACGAAGAAAAAGTTCGTGCCATCATGGATAATAAGCATAGATTACTTATCCTCACAGCTCCCACTGAAAAAATGTAGCAGTAATACAAGAAAACGACTTTCAGATGTTGATATAACGTAAATTACAAGTAGGTACAATGTACCATTTAGAACTTCATTCTTTAAATTTACTTGTTCAAATGTCACTTAACAATTCAATTTTCTTTCCATGACATATTTTTTATTTCAACAGTAAAAATTGCTTTATGCCATTATTTATAAAACTCAAACCTCTGTATTAAGCTTTTATATTATCAGGGTGGCCATAAAACTTAATGTTTTAATTTCCTGACTAATTTTTTATTTTTCCTGACCATTAATATTTAAAGACCAACATTATAAACTTGTAACATTTTTAATAAAGAATTTTTTATAAATGGAATACAAATATTAATTTAAATTTATAAATTTTTAATTCACTATATTATTTTTAGAGCTGCAAAAGCCTAACTAACTTACAATAGTGATCTATTTAAACTGAAAAAGTTACAGGTGACTAATTTCTAACGAAAAAAATTGACTAATGTGTTCTTTTGAATTGAAAAAGAATTGTAATCAATACGAATGTATTTTAATTTCCACTGATTTCATTACAATTAAAGTGAATTTAGAGTTATCTATGGGAAATGAGAAGAATTTCATGAAATAGATTGAATAGTAATGAATAGTATTTCAAAGATTCTCAATTATATAACCAGCTATGACTATCAGTTGAAACAAATCGCCCATCAACCCCTCATTAATCAAAGTTTCGTGGGACGCTTGTTGTCACTATAGACTTTCCACCCTAGACGCTTCGGGAGACACTTTTACTGAATTATTAGGAGATGAAGCAATGGGATACCACAACTGCGATGTCGAAAGCGATGCGATAGAAAATTCAATTGAGAAAGTATGTGTCGCTGAGGTTAGGGATATAATTTAGAAGTTTAAAAACAGTAAGGCCGCTGTGTAGAACGTGCGTGTAACGTTTAAATCGTAAAAATAATATTGGTCGAAGGAGCTTTAACAAAAGAGAATTCACAATCACCAAATTACTGTTGCAGATGCTTTGGCTAAATCAAAATTTATATTTAAAACAAAATAAACAATATTTTTATCATAACTTTTCAGATGTACCTTTTTTAAGATCTGCGAATTGACTCAAGAAGAGCCTCAGTCAGTGTAATTACTATATAGAAATAGTTTTCAGTAGGTTAGAGTAAGAAAAAAAATTATTTATAATGTTTTGAATAAATTAATGAACAAAAGCCATTTTTTGTGATTCGCAGTGATTAGTTGTTCGAAATTCAATTCTTATAAACAAATACACAGTTTTCGTATGTCACAATGAATAGGCTCCATTTTTTTGCAGAATCGACCAAAAATGTCTTTCCAATGACTCTTTTTTGTTGTCATTTTTTTCAATTAACAACAATTGGTAATTATTTAAACAATATTTATAAACAAATTCACATTTTTAACATTATTCCACGAATAGACCCATTTTGTTTGCGGAGCCCACTAAAAATGTATCGATAGTGACTCGTAGGTGTAATTTTGTTAAAATTGGTTAAAAATATTGATTTTTTTAAGAATTTTTTATATATGCATGCACATGTTTACCAGTTTTCCAAGAATAGACTCCATTTTCTTTGCGAAATCAGCTAAAAATGTATTTCCAATGACTCTTTGCTATGATACTTCTCCAACGGATAAGAAAAGTTAATTATTTAAACAATCTTCATAAATGTACATTTTGGTCACTTTTGCAGGAATATGTTTTTTTTCATGCAGTAAGCTTGAAATGTCTTACCAATGACTCCTTGTTACCTCGCTTGTCCAATCAACAAGAACTGTTCATTATTTAAACAATATTTATTTAGAAATGCAAAGGTTTATTATTTTTCTGTGAACAGCATTAATTTTCTTTATGGAATCAACAATAAATGTCTTTCCAATTATTTCCTATTGTCACATTGTTAATTAGGAAAAAGTGTTGATTTTTTACACAATATTTATAAACAAATTCACAGTTGGACAATTGTTCAATGATACACTTTCTTGCGGAGTGAGCTAAAAAACCAACCAATTTATTCCATAAAATATCATTAGGGTTCCTGAAAAGTTGAACTGCTTTTGGCCCTAATGTTTTTTTACCGTACACAATAAACAGTCGTTAAGCCTGTTCGCCATCGTCAAGGTAGCAGTTCTTGAATAACGGTTTTTTTTTTATTTTTTAATTAACTTCTACATTTTTTTACTTTTATTTTATTTTTTTTGTTTCTTTTTTTCAAGAATCTTATTTAGGAAAAGTTAAATTTTTACAAATAATGCTTCTGCATCATCCGACAGGGCTTTTATTTTTCTATTATCTTTGACCCTGGAATAGCTAATCATTTGATCTAAGGATATCAGGAGGTAATGGATGATATCATTATTGGTCAGAATAATTTGGTTCGAAATTCTGCTATTTTGCGCCTAGCCTTGCGAAAAATCTTGTCATTAGCCTCTTGGAGCTCCTCTGATAGCCAGCCGAAAGGTACGTGGAAGGATCTGATGATCTCACCACCATGAATGACAACTTTATGGACTGACGGTGGTATTGGATACTAGCCATATAATGTCACACAAAGCTCTGCCGTTTTTGAACAAAATGTTTTGAATGGATCACAGTCGATTATCGTCCACAAGTTAACACTTGCAAGATAGTATGAAACCTGATGATCAATTTTTCATCTAACCCAGCATGTTTCGCTACAACCTTAGTACATTTGTTTATAAAAATTGTTTAAATAATTAACTTTTCTTATCCGTTGACAAAGTATCATAGCAAAGAGTCATTGGGAATACATTTTTAGTTGATTTCACAAGGAAAATGGAGCCTATTCTTGGAAAAATAGTCAAAATGTGCATTTAATTATAAAATTTTTTTTCAAAATTATTATTATTATTTATCAATTTAAACCAAATCACTCCTAGGAGTCACTATTGATACATTTTTAGTGGGTTTCGCAAAAAAACTGGCCCTTTTCATGGAATCATGTTAAAAATGTGAATTTGTTTAAATAATTACCAGTTGTTGTTAATTTGAAAAAATGACAGCAAGCAGTCATTGGCAAATACATTTTTGGTACATTCTGAAAAAAATGGAGCCTATTCATTGTGACATACGAAAACTGTGTATTTGTTTATAAAAATTGTTCAAATAATACTGGCAAGCAGCATATATTTTTAAATAATCATAATTAGGTATACATTCCTATGATATTCTATATAAAAACTGTGAATTTCAAACAACTTATCATTGCGAATCACCAAAAATCGCTTTTGTTCATTAATTTCTTTAAAACATTATAAACAATTTTTTTCTTACTCTAACCTTCTGAAAACTATTGCTAGATAGTAATTGCACTGACTGAGGCTCTTCTTTATTTAATTCGCAGATTTTTCCAAAAAAGTTACATCTGAAAAGTTATGATAAAAATATTGTTTATTTTGATTTTAAATAAAACATTTTGCACCCACTCGGTATACCCCAAATTCTTACGGTCATTTAAAAAAAACCGCTAAAATCTATTGAAAATTGGATTGTAGACGTAAAAAAAAAGACAGAGTCCGCGTTTTACGCCGAGCGTACGTCCATGTAGATTAGGGTGGTCAAAATATTTTTTTTCGAATTTGTATGGGAACACCCTAGAAGTTTGTTTGAATCCACACAAAAATAAATGCATTTTTTTTTGTTTTGAAAAAAATGATATTTAGAGGTGCCGCAAGCCCAATGAAGTTTAACACGTATTTCCCATACAAAAAAATACGTTTTTGTTAATCTTATTCAGAATCATCAATCTTATTTCAATCGAGATAGAACTCATTATTTCTCTTTACAATTTGCCATAGAATACGAATAGAATATCACTTTTTAAATATCAATACGTTTTTGCGAGTTTTTGGCGCTAATTATGACTTTTTTTGCGGTTTTTAAATGCAAATTGTTTCTGGCACATAAAAGATCATTTGATACTAATAATTAGATGTTCACATTAATTTTTTTAACAATTTATTATTGTTTTTAGGTATTTTCTCAAAGAATGGAGTTAGAAAGACGCAGTTTGTACAAAAATTTTCCACTTGTCCAATTTTCAATTAGAAGGAAGTGACAGTTCATCAATGTTAACAAGAGTAATCGTTTTAACAATTTATTATTATTGTTAATAATATTCTATTAGACAAATGCTACAAAATTGCTTTTCATCAAATTTCCAATTAAGATAAGTTATGTACTTAATTGCAGTCAAAAAAATTAATTGTTTAAACAACTTATTATTATTATTAATATTATATTTGAATAATGCTAAAAAGATCCGTTTTTTTAAATTTCTGGCTTTTTCTCCAATTTCCAAATAAAGTAAGGTAATAACGAATTCAAGTTAACAAAAATAATTGTTTAAACAATTTATTATTATTGTTAATTATAGAAGCAAACTTTGGGAAGTCCTGAAAGAGTACGGTGTAAATCGATGGCTCCTACAAGCTATAAAAGCAATATACGAGGTGTGATCAAAAAGTAAGGTGACTTTTCATTTTTATAAGAAAATATTCATTTATTCATCCAAAATGATGT